>WYDI02015325.1:0-30682 GCA_009867235.2 Psittacus erithacus
CGCCATTGGGCCGTCTACGGCCCCGCCCCGCCCCGCCCCCGGCCGCCCGGCAGTTACGCGCGGGCGGAGTGGGGAGCGGCTCCCGCGGCGGCGGCGGCCCGGCAGCATGGGTTGGAGCTGACAGCGCCCGCCCCGCAGACGCCGAGCGCTGCCGGCGGCGAAGGGAAAAGTTGCCGCGTCAGCCCGAGGAAACTTTCTGCTGCTAAGGCGGGGAGGGGGTGGTGGCGGAGCCGGAGCCGGAGCCGAGCAGTCCGGTGCGGTCCCTGCGCGGCGGCAGCGGGGCGCGCTGCCCTGCCCTGCCCTGCCCTGCGCTACTTGAAGCGGCGCGGGGGTCATGCCCGCCGCTAGCCTGCTGCCGCTCTTCGGTAGCGCGGCGGGGCCGGGGGCGCTGGCCGGCCCCGCGGGCGGTGGGGCGGGTGGCGGGGCCAGGAAGGCGGCGGGCCCCGGCGCGTTCCGGCTGACGGAGAAGTTTGTGCTGCTGTTGGTGTTCAGCGCCTTCATCACCCTCTGCTTCGGGGCCATCTTCTTCCTGCCCGACTCCTCCAAGCTCCTCAGCGGCGTCTTATTCCACTCAGCCGCCCTGCAGCCGCCGCCGCCCGGCGGGCAGCCCCGCGCCCCGCCGCAGCCCGGAGGCGGCCCGGTGGCGGCAGCGGCGGTGGCGGCGGCCGCAGGCGGGGCGGGCAGCCTGGAGCGGATCCGCGCGGACCATGAGCGGGCTCTGCGGGAGGCCAAGGAGACGCTGCAGAAGCTGCCCGAGGAGATCCGCAGGGACATCCGCCAGGACAAGGAGAAACTTCTGCAGGACGCCCGCGGCAGGAAGGAGGCAGGCGCCCCCGGGCTGCCCCAGCGCCTCTTCCGCCAGCCCGTCGGCGCCGTGGGGCAGGAGCCCTCCGACCCCGCTGTCCGGCAGAAGAGAGACAAAATCAAGGAGGTGAGTGGCGGCGGACGGGACTGCTCCCCAAGACCGTGCATCGGTACCCTCTCGCGGGGCAACAGGTCGCTGACGAGACTGGCGGCGGGGGCCTGGGAGAGGGAGTCCTGAGCCGTCCTCCTCCTCCTCCCTGCGAAACGGGGTCTCTCTGTTCGGGCCTCGCTCGGCAGCTGCTCCGTGTAGGTCGGCTTCATCTCCCGCGGTTGCACACTTACAGCCCGCGGCGCGTCTCGCACCCCTGCGCGGTCGTGGAGCGAGCACTGCCTGCGGACCCGGCGCTGCCGGTGCCGAGCGCGCTCCATGCCGGCTGCGGCTCTCTCCCTCTCTCTCCCTCCTTCCCTACGTTACCAGTCTCCTTTCGCTGTTGCACCTAAACCCGGGGAGAAAAGGGGCCGGGAGAGAGCTGGGGGCAGCGGCCCTGGGGACGTGAAGCCACGCGGGTCCGCCTGCTCTCCCTGTGGGGCATCCTGGGCTCGGCCGCCGGCTGGTGAGCGGCTGGCGCGTCCCCGGGGCGCGGGAGGGAGTCGGCGGGAACGGGGGTCGGGCATCCTCCCCGTGCCGCACCGGTGATAGAGGAGGAGTTGTCCCGTTTAAGCCGGGTGCGCTCCCGAGCGCGAGGTGCGGTGCAGCCTCTTAGGGATGTCGCGATATGTATGTCCCGATTTGGTGCAGTTCACTGTTCAGTGATAGCGCTGCCGGAAGAGTTGAGGGTGTTTGGGAAAATACAGTTAGTGTAGGTTGTAGCGGTAAGGTGTCTGCGCCCTGTGAGTTTTGATAAATTCCTTGCTGCTCGGTTAGTTCAGGTACCGTTGTAAAGTTCTTCCTTAGAGAAATTCTCCAAACGCTGTATAGGCAAGACTATCATAAGTAGAGCTTGACACGGCCCTCTGACAGAAGAATTTCCTTGATAATGTAGTTCATCATCCCATCATTACTGGCTGGTTTATTTATCGAGCTGACAATTTCAGCTGCCTGTAGACATTAGGTTTTATGAATTAGTAGCATACGTTTCCTGTTCTGTAGTAATCGGAGTGAGACAAGAACTACTGAATATTCCTGTTTGTGAAACACTGCTAGCCTTATTTGGACTGATATATTTTCATTGTGTTTGTACAAAGTCGCCTGAAAAGTGAGTCCTGACATCTCATGGAGCATCAGATAATACACTCTCACAAATCTCAAGTTATGTTCTGTGCTCTGGAGTCCATGCATCAGTTTAACTATTTTAGCAAATTGTGTGGCAGGCATAAGCAGTGAATATCAACACAAAGGTATTTTGAAGGGAGAAACTCTCAAGAGTGCACACATGGTATAGATCACATCTTGAAGTGTGCAGAGGCTATGTTGTCTTCTGGTTTAGTCACACAGGCTCCCCAAGGCACACAGAGCAGTTAGAAATACCAGCAAACTCTTTCTAGCCATCTTGAATTGCCATGTAGAAGTATGTAAAAGTAATGAGGCTCCAAGCGTGATGAACACAATCCTGTAGTGTAGAAGACTGCAACAAGTAAATGAGCAGGGAGAAGTGAAAACTATGTGCCAACTAGTCCAAGTTATCTTTTATTATATATGGATCCAGGTGTGTATGTGTGTATATTTGTGTGCTTGTATTTATATGTATGTGTGTACATTTCCCATTACCTCTTCAATGTTTCTTCTTCCCTTTCCATTCTGTCAGTCTTCTTTCTCCTCCACTCCTACATAGGAGCCACCAACACCACAGTAACTGCCCAAAGCAGATTTCTGGCCATGTAAGCATAAGAGATAACAGAGGGACTGCATTTGGTTTCCAGATCTTTATTTTCATTTCATACCTCAGTACGAGTCCTCAATACTATGTGTTGTTTCTGGGAGGGTCCTTTCCTCCTGATTCAGTATGTGATCTTAACATGTTTACTTAACTGCTCTCGCTTGGTTTGTTGGTTTTTTTTGTTGTTTTCATTTTTTTCCCCCAATGTCTTGAGTGCTTTGATTATTCTTTTTTAAATAATACTGTCATCCATTGTCTGTCCCCGTGTCAGTCCTGTCTCCCTCCTCCCCCCCCCCGCCCCCCCACTTGGCTGTAAAACAGTGTTTCCTATTCTGTGTTAACTTGCTTCATGTTGTTTCATATGTTGGCCTTTATGTTGCTTTTCTCTACTTCTTTTATGTTGATACTTTACTGACAAGCTGGAATTCTAACCTGCAGCCTTTTTGGAAATAGGTTTACATTGTAACTAACTTTTTAAAGTATGAACGCTTGTGTTTCACTGTACATATACAGAAAAACTGTACACATACAGAAACTATCCCTTAAAGTATCTGCTTGTGCTTGGTGGTTGCATGCTGGAGGTGCAAACATAAAATCTTTCTGCTTTCATGCTATTTTTATGCTTGGAATTTGTGTCTGCATTGTATGATGTGTATCTTATACCTAGAATTCAAACTTTGAAATTATTCTTGTAGATATTTTTGACAGAAGGAAGCAGGCTACTTTAAAGGAAAAGAAAGCCAAAAATATAAGTTTGTTGTTCCCTGTATTTCTGTTGTGGAAGAGCCCTGTCTCATCAGCATGATGACATGAAGCTGATGGGACAGAGCTTGGAGATGTTTTGTTAATTTCCTGTTTAATTTTTTTAATTTGAAATAAGTGTTTAGAAGTTTAGCCAGCATAGTATTGTTTGTGATCACAAAATAGTAAAGCACTGTGGTTTTATAGCTTTTATTAACAAAGTTTTGTTACAGAAATTTTAACCACTTTTTCTATGACATACCTTTTTGTATTAAAAAAAGTGAAACGTGATAAAGATGTGATTACAAAGATTCTTGAACCTTTTTGAATACTGAAACCAGCATAGATATATAAAAGTAACTAGAAAAATAAGTTGCTAGATGCTTATTAAGCAACTAAAAGACTTGTGGAAACATGGACAAGCGGCAGTTGTACTGCTGTTGCTGCCTTCTGCTCTGTCAGAGCAATACAGCTGCTTCCAAGGTCTGTGTGTGGCATCTGTCCCACCATTACACCCCCAGGGCCTGCCTGTGCACAGGCGTGCCTGTACAGATAAAGGATGTGGGCCAAAGACCAGAGATACTAACAGGTGCTGCAATACTCCTCTGTTTCTTTTCTGATGATGAGTTACAGGCAAACTCGAAAGGGGGGCTGGCAGTACTGCTGGCAGAGGGTTTTGCCCCATACTTCCTGTTGTAAAACCGCTGTCAGTTGCTTGTGACTGCTGATTTTTTTTGCTGGCTGACCTAATGTTCTATGCTGTGAGTGTCTTCCTCATGCCAGATGTCTCAGGAAGCCTTAAGCAAAAAGACACAGCTGCTTTTGAGCATACCAGTGCACTTGTGTTTTGTCAGAACATCAGTTCTTTGGGCAGTTCAAGTGATGCTCTGGTATTCCCGTAACTTGAGTCAAGGTCTGGGTACCTGGTATACCTCACACTGATCTCTGTTTCAGTGTCCTGCTAGGAGCCCCAGTTGGTGAATGAGAAGGTTGTGGTTTGTATTCCTGTTCTTCACCCCATTGGCTTGAGAGGTGACCCGTCTTTTGAGCAAGTATCTGCTGTGAGTTTTTTCCCCATCTGTAAAAAAAAAAAAAAAAAAAAAAAAAAGGACAGTAGAAGGCAATGATAACTCTGTTTCACTCAAATAAGCTGAAAGCCCTCCAGTCTGCTCTTGTCATCATTGGTTATGGCTGGACGTAATTATTTCTGGTGTCCAGGGAAGACTTGCAGGTGCATAGGCAGTTTGGAAAATATGGCAGCTTGACGTGAATGGGAGTGATTAGAAGAGGGTGGTAATAGTGGAGACAGGCTATCAAGGCAGGAGACGCACAGTTCCAATTAGGGAAATCTAACTTTGAATCTTTTCCAAATCTCGTTCCTCTCTCCCCGCTCCCTTCCACCCCTCCTGCCACAACACTCCAAAAAAAAAAATAAAAAAAAATTGAATTATTTAGGTGTTAAGAAAATAGCAAAAGCTGAACTCTTTATTTCAAAGGAAAGGAATAGAAAATGATGAATGTGCTAGCTCAGGTACTAGAAGCAATATAATCACATTAGTGCGGTGCTCTGCCCAGGCTAATTAATCCTGCTGAACAGCAAGCTATTGGTGTTGGTGGAGTACCATATTAATGTGGCTGTACTGTTCTTGTACAAGATAGCTAGCTTGGAAACTGTACACATTATTGTTCAGAGCTGTTTGGACATGTTTTCAGGCTGAAAGCCTCCTTGGTAAACTGGGGTTGATGTCTGAAGAGCATGATCATGCAGTTCTCCAAATACTTGTGCAGCTATCAACTGTTTCAGTCCTCTAGCAGAAGTCCTGGAGGGAATTTAATTCCCTGATTCTGTGGTCATTCCTGAACACTAGTCCTTTGAGCTTAACAGGGCAATGGGCACAAGTCAGCAAAACAGACTTTGCAGCTCAGGATCTCTTCAGGCTGCCTTTCTATAAAGAACTGAATTGAGGTTGTATTTCTGGAGCTACATAAACCCTCAGCATTCGTTTTGTTTAACTGTTTTCTATGGTGTCTTTTATGCAGTTTAGTTGGAAGTCATTAGGCTAAGCAAAAAAGTCACAATAATGTTTCAAGGAAGTTCAGAAGTATCTGGAGGAATGCTTGTGAGCCTGGAAAAAAGCATTAATTGGAGATCGAGTATGTGCTTGACATAGCAGTACTACATAATCAGAACTCTCCATTAACGAGGAGGAGTGATGCCAAAATTATAGAAGGTGGCTTGCTGCCAAAGAAGGGTGGTTGGCCCCTTGTGCCTTCCCACTTTCTTTCCTGCTGCCTGGTATCTAGGTGCTGCTGCTAAGGAGAGTCCAGTTCCCAGCTGGGAGAAGATTTATTTCCTTTTGGTAATTTGTATAAAACAAAGTGAGCTCACTAATACTTGTTGCTGTCAAAAAGAGGAGATCTCTTAACTACTTTTGACTGTCTTCACTGTCTACGTGAATTGCACTGTAGTCCTCTGTAAGCTGCTTCGGTTTACTAAGCCAGCAGAAAACGGCCAGAGCAAAAAAAGTTGAGCAGTTCTGCTAAGTTGGTAAGTTGAAGGCCTTAGTGGAAGGGTGGACTTAGTGCTAGTTTTGGCTGTGGTGAGGGAGCAGCAATACTGTGTGGATGAAAGAGGTATGAAACCTCTTTCAAGTAGCCTCATTTTGGAAGCTGATATCTGATCTTCTTTAGCTTCTCAATTAAAATTGAATGTCTGCAATGTGACATTTGCAAAGCAAAGGTTCAACTACTGTAATAACCTTCTGTAGCAGGCTGAAGTGCTGCGCTTCAGGAGACTGATGCCTCCCAAACCCTGTTCTCAGAACAGAAAAGGGGAAAAGAAACACAGTGGCAGGAATTAATGAAGTGCTAGCTCCAGTAGACCCAAGATCCAGAGCAATTTTACTGGGAGGAAGGTTGTGAGGGCCTTCACAGGTAGGGAAGGAGTTAAAAAGCAGTTGTAAGGGTATTGAATGATCTGGTTTTCAAACAGAAGAAGCTGTGTTCCCTGATGGTACATTTCTTTAATGTAAATTAAAGATAATTTACATTAAAGATAATAATGTAAATTTAAAGATAATTTCTTTATCTTTAAGAACAAGATAAAGTGAAAGGAAAGGAGTTTACATGTAGTAAGTAAGCAGTGGAAACATGCTTATGATGCAGTACATTTCAAAAGAAGTTTTCTTGAAGTACTGTGTGATGTTAATGCAGCCATCTTGTAGCTCGCATTCAGTTTGTTGAAGGAGTTTAAAATTAATTTTGACTTTTCTTTTTTTCCCCCCTAAGGCTTTATTTACCTACCCATAATCTTCAGAATTCTTGTATCTACTTTTTCTTTTTGATTGTTTTGCAGTACCTTCCTTCCTGATAAACACTGTTTATTGTAGGGTTTTATTTGTGCTTTTTGGTTTTCGGTGGGTTTTTTTTTTTTTTAATGGTCTTATAAAGGCACTAAGGAGGTGAATTAAGTGCCTAAATACAAGTAATCGAATACGGTAGGTAGGTAAGTACCTTATACCCCTACGTTAAGGGCATCTTTACAGGGCTGTAGACATTTTCCCTGGGTTTGTTGGGAGATTTGTGCTCCTGTAAAGTGGCAGCTGGAAGTGGCAGGGGTTATCTTGCAGCATCTAAAATGTCACAAAACAGTAAGGCAAATTGCTTGCTTAGGGATAATGGCACTACAAGATGCAGAGGAGCTTCATCTGAGTTACCAAGAGTATGATTCAGTGAGTCTATTGAGCAACCTCTTGGCAGACCCTATGCAGAGCCAGTTCTATCCACTTTTGTTGAGTGCATGGCCTGGTGGGGTAGGGAGCCAAAATGTCTTTGTGGAGGTCTGAGCAGAGTGGAAGCAGTGGATGCCCACTAAGCCAATCCATTTGAAAGGAGAGCAATGTAGAGGAGAATGGAATAGAGGCACCTTTTTGTTCACAAGACATGAAATAGGGTATGCCTTTGCCCAGTTAATGTTCTTTCTGCTGGGGGCTCTGAAGGTGCTTTTAGGGGGGACATTGTTTCAAGTGAGTTGCTTCAGCTGGTTTTTTTTTTTTTTGGAGGGGGGGTTGTGGTTTATTTTGTTTGTTTGTTTTGGGGTTTTTTGTGTGTGTGTCTTTTGTTGTGTTTTTGGTTTTTTGTGGGTTTTTTTTTTTGTTTTGTTTGTTTTTTTTTTTTGAGACCCTGGTGGCGTCTTCTCAGTCAAATGAGTTGAAGTTTCTGTCATGCGGGCAAATGCCTGTCTGATTTGAACATTGGTTGTGAGATGGAGGGATGTCTCAGATGTCTGAGAGTGTGGCTGGGTGCGTATTTGACTGTAATTGGGTGTATTGCCATTACTAGTTGGTTTTGTTTTGTTTTCTCCAGCCTTACACCTGCTTTCTGTGAGCTAATAATAATTTTTTTTTTCTTATGTTCATACTTCTATGTTCTCGACAGGTAAATTTACCAAAACTGAATGTCCCATGTAACTGGATCCTCAGAATTGTGGGGAAATGGAAAAGGCTTTAAATGTTCAGTGGAAAACATCTGGTTTTCACAAAAAAACAACTACATGATTAATTCTTTAACTGAAAACCCACGTGCACATTTTATGCAAAGGCAAAATGTAAATTCCAGATGCACAGGACTCTTTTCGTGAAAGCTAAATAAAGTGATGTAAAGACGTGAGGTAAAGCTTAAAATGGAATGTCTCCTGCATTTTGGCAAAAGTTATATTCTCATGGTGATGATTTTGTATTTAATGTTAGTATAGCAGCCAATGGCAGCCATTTAATATAAAGAAATAGAGTAAATCATAGTGTTGGTAAGTACAGGTGCTTAAGGCTGAGGTTCTGTGCTGTGGGCAAAGTGAGGCAGAAAAATTCCACTTGTTTATTAAAATCTGCTGCTAAGGCCATAAAAATGTCTTATCTCATTCAAGGGGAAAATAAGAGTGGTAGACAGCCAGGCTTTGATAGCTTCTTTGAATGCTAATGAAAGTGCAGGACTACAAAAAGGAAATCATGGGCAGACAGGAGACAGCACTTCTTATGGAAGGTAATTAATGTCGTTACAGAAGCACTCCTATGACTGTTGGATGAGCAGACCTTTTCTTAAAGCTGCCTGAAGCATGCTGCTGCGTGAACTGAGTGTGTTAGCTTTCTGTTTGGCTGGGTTTGGTTTGTTTGTTTACTTCCTTTTTTTTTTTTTTTTTCTAGTTTGGGGAGCCAGCATAGGCATAAATTTCTGTGGTTTTCATCTTAAATAGGATATCCTAACAAGTAGTTCCTTTATTTGTGAATAATACATTTGGCTTCCTGATATTTTGCAGAATAAGAGTAATATATCTGGAAAGTGGCTTTGATTCAGTGTTTGCAGCTGTCTAACAGTGCAGCACTTCTGGCAGTAAACTGCCACCTGAGAGGGTACTGAGATGACAAAATACTGCTTTTTTGATAATGAATTCGGCTATTCAGATGTGCCTCTGTGTACAGTATATTTTAGACATTCATTTTTGGAGTATTTTGTGGTCTATTTCAAAGTTACTCTAGAACTGTCATTTTACAAATGAAAAAAATAATTGTTTAGGTAGGCCTAGGGATTGAATTAACCAATATGGTCAGTGTACCAAATACTCAGTATACTGGTTCCTTCTTCTGTCTGAAAATCTCTTAATCCACAAAATTTATTTAGCGTGGTTTTGGTTGTTGTTTTTTTTTTTTTTTTGTTTTGTTTTTCTTGGTTGTTTTGGGGTTGGTTTGTTTGTTTTTAAGCATGTGATATAAAGAATGTGTGCACGCTTCTAAGCAGCATCTTTGGTTTTCTGTTTTCCATGACTCTTTATAATTGGGTCTGCAAGTCTGTCATGAAAACATAATTGGTGAGTAATAAAGCACATGCTTGCCTGAACCAGAGTAAATGAAACCTTTTACAGAATTGTGGTTAAACCGCTGTTGTATCACAGTGCTCAGCAGCCTTGCCCACAGAGAGTCCAGAAGATTTTGCCACCGTGAGAAAGCAGTTTGGTTTTCCAGGTGTGAGAGGGGTCTAGTGACTTGCACAAGATTGCACATTGTGAAAGGTTTAGGAGCAGAGCTTGCTTACCTGGATCCTTTTTGGTTGTTCCCCACTAAACCGTGGGCTGTTGCTGTGTGCTGAGCAAAGACTGTCTTTCTTCCTGCCCACGCTGCATGTCTCTAGCCTGGCCATATCAGCTCACTAGGGTCAGTTTAAACCTGGGCTTTGGAGACTGGCCCGCTGCTGTGCAGGGGCGGCTCTGGTTTGCCACTAAACTGCTGCTAATAACACTTGATAACAGGAGAGGCTAAACCTGACACTCCCTGGTTCTGTGTTGAGGTCATTAACTGCAAGCTTTTTAACCAATACTTGGGATCAAATGCTGTGGTCCAGTGATGTTTTGAAGGCAGGCAAGCAGGATAGCAAAACTCCCAGTTTGCCTTTCTTGCATCTTGAAATCTTCCATTTAAACTCTGTTGTAACCAAGAAATGGTGGTACAAAATAGTATGACAGCTTGCTATAACTCTCTGCAGTGAGCTGATTGGATTTTATAGCCAGTGTTTGTGAAGATACAGGTATTGCTCATTCTGATGCCTCTAATTTTAAACACTTTTCAGAGAGACTGGATGAGCACATAATCTGCTGTTACATTCTTATAACACAGCCCTTGTGGGAACACTGAGGTACACAGTCTCTTATTCAAAGGTAACTGCAAGTGTAAAATCTACTTTCATTTGTCCTCCCACTCCCTCTTGGAAACTGTGTACCTTTGCTTTTAAATTGTCTTAGGAATAAAGCAAGTGAATGGAAGTCTGGCTTCTAAGAAACTTGGGGCCTTTTTTTAAAAATGCAAATCTCTAACAAGGTGAGAAAATGCATGAAGATCGACGGAGATGGTAGGCAGTATTGAACAAAGGACCAAAATTTTCTGTGCAGTGAATGAGCTGATGACTATGGAATATTTGGCTGTTACAAGACTTCCTATGTGCATCTCAAAAAATAATTTCTGAAAAATCAACTTTTTTCTCTGCAACGTCTGTTTCTGTCCAGCATCAATTTTAATGTGAAAGCATGCAGCTTTACACTTCTTGCGAAGATACATGTTGCTTGCATTTAGGTTAGAGCCAGTGCTGTGTGTTGTTTCTATGAATAAAGTAGAAAGGAAAAAAAAAATTCTCTTGTGCTTTTTTCCAGAATTTTATGTTTTCTGACTTGTGTAGGGGTGATCTTATTGCTTGGCAACATACACCTTCTTTTTCAATTCTTTATTCAAAGTCAGTATATGCTTTTAAAACACTGCAATAGAATTGCATTAGATCAGTGTGGCTTGCTTCTTTAATTAGTATTCAGACTGCTGTGAGGCTTTTTTTTTTTTTTCCCCAAAGTATCTGCATATTTTTCTTTTGCTTAGTCCATTGCATAATAAACATCTCTGCCTTTTGAGGTTTCTTTTGTTCAGGGATTGCTTTCTTCCAAGGAAATAGGAAGTAGCTTGTGGAAAATAATACCAAGCTAAAAATCATTTTGCTTTCAAAGTATAGTGCTTAAGGAGACAGTAATTTTACTATTCACTGATAGACACACAGATGCAGACCCAGTCTTTAACTCTGCTGTCAGTTTTCTCAGTGCTTTTGAGCACTGACATCTGTCGGTGCACCGAGTGGTGATACTAATGATAAAGCTTTGCCCATATTGCTGTCTGTAGGGAAATTCCGTTGCCTGCTACTATGGTTATAGTTCTCCACCCATCTGTGATTTTGAGAATTGCACTTTAAGTTTTGTGTTGGACTAGGTAGTAATACTGGATTCTTTAAACTCAAGTTTAAAGAAGAGAAATAGATGTTAATCATTTGCAATGATCCCTCTGCCATCATGCAATAGAAAACCTGATTCCCATTTAAAGAGTAGAAGAGATATACACATTACATATTTTAAAAGTCATAGTACTTCAAAGCTGCATGCTGTTTGCTGTGTTTTGGTGAGGTTGTCTGAAGAATCACCATGGGAAAAACTATGCTATGTAAAGACAAACTGCAAGTTGACTGATATTTTTTTATGTCTTACTCTATAAAGCTCTAGAGTAAGCATGGCATTGAACCTGAACTGACTTTTCATAGAAACATGTGTGATCTTGTCAAGGGCTGAAGTGGCATCACAGATCAAGAAAGGCATTTCAAAATATGAACTTTCTGAAGAAAAGCCTGTAAGTCTTTTCATGCAGTTTCTTAAGAACCAACCAAGCAAAAAAATCCCGCCCAACCCACTGTATTCATATATTGAGACAGAGAGGTATTTGTACCTCTCCTCATATATATGTTTTCCGTAAGAGCCAAATATATCATACAGTTGGTAAATGATAAATTCTGTTGTCTGTAATTGAAGATGCAGTTAGTTGGGGGCATTCTCTGATCTGAATAAACACCTTGGAAAAATAAAAGGTATGGGGTTTTGGTTTTGCAAATAGTCATCTAAATTGAAAAAGTAAGTATACATATGCTGCGAGAAAAATCCAGAACACTAGGATAGAGCAAGAAATCCTTATAATTCAATAATCAGTTTGGCTCAAGTTATTTTTTATTATATAAAACTAAACCTTGCATAAAGTAGATGTTCTGTGAGAAAGTTTTCAGGCTTCATGGAAGCAGTTTTCATATGCAGCCTGATCATCTGAAATCATTATGGAGACATGGTTGGTCTGCATTTATGCACACCATAGTCCTGTTTGTTCTTTCTCCCAAACTTGTGCAGGATTTTGCTGTTGAAATAGAGAGAGAGATTCAAACTCACCACTGGACCTCTGGAGGCCTGATCTTTTGCTTAAAGCAGGGTTAAATACTTTAAAAAAATGATAAATCAGATTGTTCAGTACTGTGCATTCAAGTATGGAAATCCCTGCAGAGTGGGATTCTGTATGCCGTCTGCACAAATGTATTCCAATGTCTGAAGACCCTTATTGTAGCTAATTTTAAATTATTATTTATCTGGTTACAATTTGTCTTGCTGCAGCTGATGACCACTGCCTTCTCTCTTTTCATTATGTACCACTGAGAAGAGCTTTGCTACTTTTTCTCCCTGTGTACCCACTCAGTCATTAAGGACCCACTCAGTCTCTATTCTGACCAAACCCATGCCCAGCTATCTCTTCTCCTACATCATATGTTTTCAATTGCTTGGGGTTTTTTTAAGCTCTAATTGGTACAAAGGAGCTGAAAACCAAGAATAGGGCTCCTATTTGGGGCCTCCGGAATGTCGCCTAGAGGGTGCTAATTGCTTCCCATCCCTAGCAAACAGTCTTGCTGATGCAGTCCACTATATAGTTAGCCTTCATCCCGGCAAGGATGTCTTGCTTACTTGTATTCAGCAAGTTGTTTCTCAGGACCTCCAGGACACTTGTTGCAAAGCTGTTTTCTGGCCTGTAAGTTCCTGTAATGTACTGTGGCATGGGATTATTTATTCCACATTATGTATAAGATTTTTATATTTGCTTTTATTTGGCTTCACAAGGCGTCTCAGCTCACTCTTTCAGCTATTGAGGCCCTTCAGATGGGAGCCGTACTTTCCAGCTTCTTGATTGCTGGAGTTTGATGTTACCAATGAAATTAGTGAGGGTGTGTTCAGATTAATTGCAGAGAAATGTTGCTTGTAGCTAGGATTTTGACCTATTTGCTGCTGTCTTGAGTTTGAAGTCCAGCAACTCTTTTTCAGGAATTTCATTGGAAAACCACATAGTCCATGCCTTTCTGGTTGCTGTAGTGCTAAGGGGGACTGCATCAAAAATGGTAAAAGTCAAGGTAAATGATGTTGCTGCTCTGTCCTCATCCACAGAACCAGGGGCTTCATCATAATAAGTAACTGGGTTGGTTGAGCACATTTTGCCTTTGGGAAATTACACTTGGCTGTTCACGAAATTGTTTCTGTCCTTCATATTCCTGGAAATAGATTCAAGGAGGATTTGCTCCATTTTCTTCCCAGGGTTTGGAATAAAGCTCACTGGCCTGTAGTTTCTCAAATCATCCTTCTTGCTTTTTTCATCAGTCACGCAGGACCTCCCTTGGTTACTACGGCCTTTCAAAGGTGATCCAGAAAGGCCTTGCAATGACATCAGCCAAATCCCTCAGCACCATCAGAAGCATCTCATCTGGTCTCATGGACCTGTGTGTGTCCATTTTAAGTGCTCTATTTCTAGCTTTGTCTTCACTTATCTGACACCTTTCTCAGGCTCTTGCTACTCTAGCCTCATAAGTATGCCTTGCAGGTAAAGACCAAAGCAAAAAAGACGGTGCTTGATCCTATTCGTGTCCTTCATCACTGGTTTTCTGAACCTGCTTAGCAGCAGGTCCCTGTTTTGCTTGGTCCTTCTTTTGTTGCTGATGTACCAGCAAGGGCCCTTCCTGTTCCATGGCAGCTTCCAGCTGAGCTTTTAGGCTTCTTTCCCCTGGGCCTGGGCAGTGCTTCTGTACTGCTGTGAGGCATCCCTTACCTGCACTTTTGTGCTCCCTGAAGGCTTGGTATTGGTCTCAGCAGGTCTTTCCTCATGCAGCCACCCTGCTTCCCTGCCATGGGACAGTGAAGATCAGTGCAGTCTCCCGGGCACCTTATCCCCCACAAGGAACTCTCTCATGGGATTCTGCAGATCAGGTCCCTGAACAAACTGAGATTGTTTCCCTGAAGTCTGGGGTCTTTATTACTTGTCTTTATTACACAGTTCCTTCAGTATCTTTAACTCCCCTGTCTAGCATTTAAATAGGCATGGGGTTTAGATGTTTCTCATTCCTGAAGTGAGCTTTTATTATGGGGGATGGGGTAATGGAGGCAAATAGCATGTAGCCTTTCCTAGCGAATTTGCTTCTGTGCTGCCTCTCTGTTTCATAGCTGTCATGGTTTAACCCCAGCTGGCAGCTAAGTGCCGTGCAGCTGCTCACTCATTGCCCTCCTGCACTTCCCCCTCCCTCCTAAGTCAGATAGGAAGGAGAACTGGGAAAAATGTAGAATAATACAACACTAATACTACTAATAATGAAAAGGGAGGTAATAAAAAGGAGATAAAACAAAGAAACCCCCACAAGCAGTGATGCTGACCTCCTGCTGGCTGAATACGCAGCCCATTCCTGAGTAGTCATTGGTCCCTCCTGGCCAACTCACCCCATTTTATATACTGGGCATAATGTGCTGTGGTATGGAATACCCCTTTGGCTAGCTTGGATCAGGTGTCCTGTCCCGGCTCCCTCCCAGCTTTTTGTGCCCCTTCTCACTGGCAGAGCATGAGAGACTGAAGAGTCCTTGATCAGGGTAAGTGCTACTTAACAACAGCTAAAACATTGGTCTGTTATCAGCTTTGTTCTCAGACTAAAGCCAAAACACAGCATTGTACCAGCTACTAGGAAGGAAATTAACTCTGTCCCAGCTGAAACCAGGACAGAACCTGAGCAGGAAACTACACGTTAGCTCAATAGGTATTTTGAAATTTTAAAAATGAGGAAATGTTTACTGGACATACAGGTATGGTCAATGTGGGGGATTCCCATTTGAATTTTTGAAATACAAGCTATTGATGGAAAGCATAATTCATATTTGCAGCTTTTGCCACTTTTGTGGGTGTTAATGGGTTACTAACATATCGACATGGGCTGGAAACATACCATTGAAAAATTGTGTGCTGTTTTGAAGTGATTTAAAACACAGTTCTATTTGATTTCTTTCTTAAGGATCTCATCACTAGCTTAGAAACCTTGTTATGTGACTTACACAGGGTTGTACTATTTGCACTGCTCTACCAATACATGAAAGTCCAACTCATCAGCATTTGATTTTCTGTCACTTTTGACATCACAAAGAAGTCTGGCTTTACAGAAGGTTGGTTTTGAGAAAGAGGTCTTTCTTTCCACTGCCTCATGCTCAGTGTCCAAACTTGCTAGTCGCTTCTAAAAGAGTAGGTTTCCAACATTACAGCGATACAGAAGCATCTCTTCAGTTTGACACCTATTCTGATTTTGTGATGTGAGAAGCGAAGTCCTTTCCAACTAAAGTAGGGAATATCTGATTTTCCTTTTGCCTCAACTTTATGACCCTTTGTTGTAGGAACAGTTATCACCCATAGTTTTTATTTGGCCCTTAAAGTGTGAAAGAGTAGCTATAAAACCTACATTGACTGCTTTTGGTGGGAGCTGAATAAGTTTGAGGAAGGGGCCTCCACATTTTGGAAAGGAGACAAGCTTGTTTTAATTTTTTTTTCTTAAATTTCCTACTGTGTCTGTGCATAGAACCCTCATTTCATCAAGAAAGTTATTTTGATTCCTGTTTAGCAGCCCAAAGCGTGACCAGTGGCTGCACCTCCACTTTCACATTTTTGATCTGTGACTTGAAGTAAAAATTTAGCATTTCATTTTCCAATGTAAAGCAGAACCTATAGTCTAAGCTATTGAAGTCACACCACTTGGGTCTCTTGCATGTGAAAGGAAACTTTGGATGAAGTCTTCTGATTTGTATGTGCTGAGCACTGAAGAATGTTTGGGTTTTTGGGTTTCTTGTCTGGTTCGAGGCTTGGTTTTTTTGTTTTGTTTTGTGGTTGTTTTTTTTTTTTTTGCTGTTAGCTGTAGTGTTCATTTCAGTATAACAGCTTCCTGGTGTGCTAAGTACCCATTACTGTGTTCTATGGTGGGTGAGATTTTGTGGAGTTTTTTCTTCCCTTTAGTTTGAACACAATATTTTTGTGACGTCTAATTTTTTTTCTTTGTTATGAGGAGTCATTTCCACTTCAGATTCATGCCACTGTTTGAAAAAATGTGTATGTTTTGTTTTTCTGAGGAAGGAGTAAGACCAGTGGCTGATGCCAAAGGCAAGTCTCAGAACCATCTTTGAAAGTCCTCTGTGTTCATGTGAACACTGCAGTGTAAATAAGTGGGGATGTGATTTACTACCTCAATGCTAAACACACCTGGCTATTTTACCAGCCCTACCTTATGTCCACATGGAGAAGCATTTCCTTAAGAACTTTGAGGCTGGTTTTATGGCAGTTTCACTAATAGTGATATTCCTATACTTGGTAATTTCGTGTTGCCATCAGCCCCGTGTTACATGAGGAACTTCTGCAGGCTGTAAAATGATCTGTGAATGTGTAATAATCAGAAAGAAAATAACTTATTCATAATTTCTCTTTGATATTCCTGCTGTGCTTTAATACCCAGTTTCAAATATGCCGTTTATAGGAAACATCCTGGGTGGCATTGTAGTGCTGTGATCAAAACAGCTGGGAATTTGTTACATCTTATGTTTTCTACTACCACCATGACCACTCCCTACTAAATTTCTGCTGTCTTTTCCTTAAAATCAGTAAGGACTTGACTAAATTCCCCAAAGATGCTTTATAGGAGGAGAGAAACTTTGGGGGTTTTTGACAAGATAAGGAACAGTGAAAGTATGTGAAGGAAAATTTTCTCCTCTTTCATTTGAAAACTGGTAACTGGGAACATGATGAATGTGTCATGTTTTTCCAAAGCAATCAGCATATGAAAGAGTGTTTGGAGTGAAGTGGAGGAAACTTTGTGTGTGTGTGTATATTTAACTACATATGGGTATTAATGAAAAAAGACAAAAGAAAAAGCTCATACCTTAATATGTGGAATCATCACCAAACAAGTACAGCCAAGCTATAATTTTTACCAGCTTTTTAAACATGGAAAAGACAGGGCTACAACACACTTTTCTGTCTGTATTTACTCTTACTGAAATGAGCATGAATGTTTCACAGCCATTCTGGCTTGTGTATGAAACTGAAACCTCAGAAAGGCCCTTATTTTGCCTGGCGAGTAGGGAGGAAGTGTTTGGCACCTCAGATGATGTAAAGTAGTTCTTGAAGCTTACTGTATAGCTGTATATAAAGGTGTACTAATGATTATCATATGAAGTCTGGTTGAATATTTTATTCATATATTTTACCTTTTTGCCCTTGGACTGCTGAGGATAAATAACATTTTTGATCTTCAGAAGTACTACTGCTAATTAAATATAGACCTCTGAGTAAGAAGAGTATTTGCTTGAAAGTCAAAACATGTTTTAAAATAAATTTTATTCGCCATTTTATAGCTTACTGAAAATCCTAATCAGCAGTTCTTGATCATCATTTTATACAAAGAATATGATAACAATTAATTTGTACAGTTAATACACATAGTTAATACCTCTCACTTTGCGACATCACTCATTTCATTCATGCTTTCCAGCTTTTGTGATAGGCTTAGTGTTACTGAAGTACTGATGACCTCAGTAATACCTCTGAGTGAATTTAGAAATATTGTGGCTTTTTCTAGCATAATTTTAATTACTTTTTGAATCTATCTCTAAACCTTCATGATTCTGTTTCTACAGGCAAATACTGAAAATATGTATTGTGAGGAAAAGAGTTTTTACCTGTTTGTGACCTTTCAAGGTCTATACAGTCAACCACTTTCCCAGTTCAGCATAAACCCATGTTCCTTTTCTTCTTCCTTGGGCTTTGACAGTACATTTAATCTAACCAGCCATGGCTCTGCCAGAGGAGAGCTAGAGGCAAATTTGCCAAAACCCCAGTGGGTTTTTTTGGCACATATCTTGCCACTGAAAAATCATCTTCCCTGAAGGCATAGTGCATGTGCTGGTGTCGATCATAGAAGAGATTTATGTGCACTTGGTTCCAAGCCTTTTGGACTGTAGGGGCCAAATATTTCTGGAAATGAAGGTGGATTGTAGAATATTTGTATTTTTTTCTTGAGGCTTTGGTCATATGATGAACATTGATTCCTTTATTTGCTTTATAATGTGGATGAAAGCCAAGCTAACTAAAACTATAGTTTACTTTGATCTGTAAAAACCACAGCTTGCATGAACAAATTAATTACAGCACTTTCTCCCCAAGAAGAACATGTACGTTCTTAGTGTACGGGTATGGATCACCCACGGATCCTTCCAGCTGAGGCAAGGGATTAAACTCTCCAACTGTCTATCTTTTAAGGATACTGTGACATGATGGCTTGAAACTGGCTTTTCCCAGTGCTTTCTTAAGCATCCTATTAGTGCTCCTTCAGTATCAAGAATGGAAACTGATAAGAATTGCGGTATTGCAGTGGATGAGTACTAATGTTCTGTGTCTGTCAGTTTCAAACAAGGCAAATACTACCCCACAGGGAATGCCTCTATTGAGAAAGAAAGCAGTAACCAATTTCTCTTAAAATCAGTAAAAAATACCAGACTGCAAATATTAAACAAGTTTTTCAGGGCAGGTGTTTTGGAGACTGTAATTTTTAAATTCAATTTTACTTAATGCTGCCAGGGATTACATCAAATGTAGATGTATTTCTGGTGTGTTGCTTCTCTCTCAGACCCTTCTTTTTTCATTCTGCTTGATACCCCTTTGGATTTAGTTTGTGGTCTGATGGCAGCATTAGCTTGCATCAGCAGGCATTATTGACTTTTATAAGCCTGTATGTATATTTGATGCTGACTTTGAAACCTTCTTAAAAGTGTAAAATACTTGCTCAGTATTTAAACTTGTTAGATTCTTGCTGTTGCTTCTGATTATTACCTGTTAGCGAGTAGCAGTAGCATCAAATATAAAGTAGGCATGGAGTCAGCTAGAGAAATTAAATGTTTGAGGTGCTGCATATTTTAATTAGTGATTTGTTTGTGGAACCAGCAACAAGCCTACTTTTTGGCTTTCAGGCGCTGGTGAGAGGCCCTGATACATAACCAGCTCCAGTAACAACATACACCAGAGCAAAGCCTTCTCTCCTGTATTGTACGGCCCAAAGGCCTTCCTGCCATTTCTCGCTGCTATTGAATGGGATGTGAAAAGCTCAACACTTAAGCCGTGGGCTCAGACTCGTGTGATGCTCCTGAAGGGGCCTGCTTTGATTTAGCTGGAGTAATGGTTAGTGACCTATTTCAGAGTTGTAGCAGATGAACGCAGCACCTAGTAGCCTTTATCAAAGCAGCTATGCTAGTATGTGTAAAAGCACTAGACTCAAAGCTGATTTCTCCTCAAAGAAATGACAGCCTTAAAAGAATGAAGGCTATTAATGCGTACAAGTAGAATACAAAGAAATGAGTCTCTTCTGTTCAGCAGGGTAAGGCAGTGATAGAGTTGGCTTGTTTGTTTTTATGACTGACAGATGGGACACTAAGATTTCCCCTTCAGTATCTACATCAGCACTTCATTGCCTTATCTAGTGCAGGTAAATTTTTAACTCTGTGAACGACGCCAGCTGAAAGTTCGTAAATAGGCGTAACCCGGTGTGGTGGGTTGAACTTGGATATGCCAGGTGTCCACCAAAGCTGCTCAGCTGCTCTGTCACTCCCCTCCTCAGCTAGGCAGGGGAGAGAATACAATGAAAGGCTCATGGGCTAAGACAAGGACAGGGTGAGATCACTCACCAGTTACTGACATGGGCAAAATAGGGACTTGTTGAAAATTAATTTAACTTATTACCAATCAAAATCAGAGTAGGATAATTGGAAATAAATCTTAAAAACACCTTTCCCCTGCCCCTCCCCCCTTCCCTGGCTTAACTTTCCTTCTGGATTTTTTTTTTTTTCCTACCTCTTCTCCTCCCTACCAGTGGCACAGAGGTGCAGGGAATGTGGGCTATGCTCAGTTCATCACATGTCTCTGCTGCTCCTTTCTCCTCAGAGGAAAGACTTCTCACACTCTTCCCCTGTTCCAGGACAGGGTCCCTCCCATGGGAGACAGCCCCCCATGAGCTTCTTCAGTGTGAGCCTTTCCCACAGGTTGCAGTTCTTCATGAACTGCTCCAGTGTGGCTCCCTTCCATGGGGTGCAGTCCTTCAGGAACAGGCTGCTCCAGGGTGGGCCCCTTCCATGGGGTGCAGTCCTTCAGGAACAGACTGCTCCAGAGTGGGTCACCTGTGGTCACAAGTCCTGCCAGCAAACCTGCTCCAGCACAGGCTTCCCCATCGGGTCACAGCCTTCTTTGGACATCCACCTGCCCTTGTGTAGTGTTCTCCCTGGGCTGCAGGTGGAGACCTGCTGCGCCGTGGACCTCCACTGGCTGCAGGCACATAGCTGCCTCACCATGGTCTGCACCATGGATTGCAGGGGCATCCGTGCTCTGGTGCCTGGAGCACCTCCTACCCGCCTTCTGCACTGACCTTGGTGTCTGCAGGGCTGTTTCTCTCACTCCTCTCTCTGGCTACAGTTCTGCAGGGTGTTTCTCACACACACACACACATGCACACTCTTGCACAGTAACTTTTCCCCCTTCTTAACTATGTGATCCCAGAGTCACTACCACCACTGCTGATTGATTCAGCCTTGACTAGCAGCGGGTCTATCTAGGAGCTTGCTGGCATTGGCTTTATTGGATGTGAGGGAGGCTTCTGGCAGCCTCTCACAGAACCCACCTCTGTAGCCCCTCCTACTACCAAAACCCTGTTACACAAAACCCATATGCGTGGCAAGGTTGTAACTGCATGTAAATCTCTGGCATCTAGCCATTACTGTTAAAAGCTGTTACCATGGCAGCAAAATCAGTGATAGCCCACTAGTATGGGGCGCAGCGTTGAGTTTCCAGGTATGGAGTTTTGTTGTCATTGGTAAAGAGTGTGTATTACCATATTTAGTTATGCTGCTCGCCCCTAACTTAGAGGAAAGTTTCCACCTTCAGTGATAGGCTTAACTTTCACTTAACAGATCTCACACTACTGAAGTTTGTTTTTTTTTTAAATGATGCTTTAGACCAATAGCTTTTTTGCTTAAGTGACAAGCTAATTCTCTTAAGTCTGAATTTCCTGTCCACACAGCATCCTGTGTTTTGATTCCTATTTTAGAAGGTAATTTACTTGTTTGAACAAGTAAATTGTTCCACTTCTGCGTTACAGAGTAGCACCTGAATTGTATAGAGAAATAATTTTTTTTGTGCTATGTAGTAACCCTCAGCTCATATTTCAAATACGTACAGGTTTCCTATTTCATGAAACACTTATAAGTGTTTGAAAAAGGTAGAAGTGAAAGTCAGTGGACTCTTGAATTACATCTCCTGCTGTCTGTCTGTAGTGGACTGTAGGTTGCTTGGGTTCTAAATTAATACCATACCTTTTAAAGAGAAATGCTTCCTTTTACTTCTCCAAAATAGTGTATATTTAGATACACACTGGCAATGCTGCATTGCTAAAAATTATGAGAAATTAAGTTCAGATATTCTTAAGTAGCTCCTAATAACATGCTCCAAATCAAGAAGAAAATGTTAAAAATGAACTTGGATGTGCCAGAATAGAGGTCTTCAGGTTGCCTTTGTAAGCCTTGACAAAGAGGGTCTTGAAGTATTCCGTATGCTTGGCAGACTTCAATCACTGGATGTAGAAGGTGACTTTTTATGATTAACAGAAAACAACTGGGATACATTGTGTTCCACTGTAAACAAGTGATGCTAGAACCTTCCAATGTGTGCTGGTTTTAAAACAGACAAAGAAACAAACAAAAAAAGCTACTATTACAGCTCCAAGTCAGGATGTGTATAGGAGTTCTCTGTGTGAGGTCAACCATCTACTGTGCATGTGGAAAATATAATTCAGCATTTTGTGAAAGTGTGCAGAAAAGACAGACTTACAGATGTGTCAGGATGATTTTTGTGATGGTTTTCCTTTCGAGTGGTCATTTACAGGGATGGAAACCTTGGAATGAGAAACCAAAGTAGCTTTTCTGTGTTAGTCTCAAGCACAACAGCAGGGGAGCATTTGGAAGAAATGAAATGTCTCTCCCAAATTCTTTGATGTCAGAGTGAAACATTTCACATTTTTGTGAAAAATGTAGTATTAGAATAACAAATGTTTCTTCCCCTTCAAATTTTTGAAGGGAGACATTATGAAAGAATTTCTAGGAAAGAAAAAATATTGCAGTTTTGAGAAGACTGTAAGAAGCTAGCTAAACAGCTTTCATGTTTGACTTCTTGTGCTCAAAAAGGGGGCTCAGAAGGATTCATCACTGTTGTCCTAAGCTGTCGTTTCTAAGGCATGTTAGTGTAATGTGATAAATAATATACTTGAATCCCTAAGAGTTAAAAGATCTGTGTTTCTGTAATTTGATTCTGGAATCAGAAAGTGTATGGAGATGTGAGATTATAGGCAAGTAACCTGCACATCAGTATGAGTAAAACGGTGCTGCTTATGAACATGGTGTAGAAACTGGATGTTATGATGAGACACATTTTATGTAAGGTTTTTATGGATGAATCTTAGGAAGTATTTCAGAGAAGATCAGAATTGCTTCCCCATTTTAGAATGCAGGTGCTAAGGCAGATTTTTAAAGCACTTTGGATCCTTCTAATACACAAATAGTACATAATTAGAAGAAAGCTAAATTACACATCTCTGGCAGTGTTTTTGACTGCAAAGATTTTTACCAAAATACATAATAAAAACATACCTTGTTTCGAAAATTTAAGATTAAATATATTTAGTGTTTTCCAGGAAAGTAAGGTAATTGGGAGAAAGAGGTAATACTAAGACATTGATTCTTATGGTGTATTTAGTGATGTTATTTAAGTCTGTTTTCAGAAATGTTCCTGTTTGTCAAATATAGGGCACATCAAATGAAACTACTAGGTGACAAAATCAGAACAAACCTATTCTTCGTACATCATGTTGTAGAGCTGTAAAGCCCTTTCTGCAGGATGTTGTGAATATAAAAAATATAAAAAGTTCAGAAAACACTGAAGTAATTTCAAGAAAGAACTGTTCTGGGATTATTAATCATGAAAGCATCACATCTGGCTCTGAAAGTCCCTGACTCCCAAGCTCCGAACATTTCTATTACTCATAGGAAGTATTTGTTTGCTTGTACTGTTCCTAAACTTTTGTTAGGGATAGGAAGCTGCAGTAGATAAGCCTTTTAGATTCTCATCTAGCAGTCAGGTTTTGTGTTGAAGATCTTACAAAAACTGGAATGGTTGTTACCTGGCTTGTAGTGAGTGAAACCTATTTTTGAGAGAGGAACAACCACCAAAAAAAAAGTCCTGAAGTTAGATGCTAGAATTATTTCAGATTGCCACAAACAGAATTCCTGCCTGTCTTAAACAGAATGACGTTAGTCTTACCTAAATGCTGAATTAATGAGCAATAAACATTGAGAAAGGTCTGTTCCATTATCAGTGTTGTGAGGACATCTGGAGGTCCCTTACAGCTGTTCCCTCACTGGCAGGAGGGGGAGAACCCAGACTCCCCCTTGCTGCAGAAGTTACTTTGCAGGTATGACCACAGCATCAACAGATTTATTGTCCTGTTCCAAGATGCGCTGATGATGTGCCTTCAAACACCTGATTTGTTTCCCTTTGTATTAATTTCTCCTATTTTTCCCTTCCCAAGTTATTTCAATTTATCATACTTATCACTTCCCAATTAAACATAGGGGTAGACCTGAAAAAGAGATCAAGCCCAGAGCTGGATAGAGAACATTCCTTCAGGGGGGGAGGAGGAGAGGGCAGGAGAGATTTTGGGAAGAAATGTGAGAGAAAAGAACAATTTATGTATTTTCCAAAAATATTTCATTCAAAAATAGAATCTTCAGAATTTACAAAATTTGCTCATGGGCAGTTAGTAAACCAGAAATGAAAATTGACAGGACCTGTCAAGTGGGCTGCTGGGGAAGTTCAGTCCCTGCCTGATCTGCATCTCACCCTTCAGCCTGCCTGGAAGGGACTTGTCAAATTTGGCTTTCTATCCACAGCAAGTGAAGTTGATGTGCGTCCTGGGTTCAGCAGTAGCAGCCATTTTTTCTCCTTCTTAGTAGCTGGTGCAGTGCTGTGCTTTTGACTTTCAGCCTGGGAACAGCGCTGATAACAGCAATGTTTTTAGCTACTGCTTAGAATGTTTACTCTGACCAAGGACTTTCTGAGCCTCATGCTCTGCTAGGAAGGAGAGGAAGCCGGGAAGAAGCAGAGACAGGACACCTGACCCAAACTGACCAAAGAGGTATTCCATACCACAGCACATCATGCCCAGGATGTAAACTGGGGGCAGTTACCCGGAAGGGCTAGATCACTGCGGAGGTCAGGCTGGGTGTCGGTGTGGTGAGCGATTGTATTCTTTTCCCTTATTTCCCTTGTCATTGTTATTATTGGCGGTAGCAGTAGTGATTTGTGTTTTACCTTAGTTACTGAACTGTTCTTATCTCAACCTGTGGGAGTTGTATTTTTTCTGTTCTCCTCCCCATCCCTCTGGGAGCAGGGGGAGGAAGGGGGGGAGTGAGAGAGAGACTGTGTGGCTGGGCTTAAACTATGACTGTGTTTTTTAGTTGTTTGGTTTTTGTGGGTCTAGGGGAAGTTCTTTCTTAAACGTGGACAGCTGGATTTTCAGCAGGGAGCTTCTCAACCAGCTCTACTCTACCAGACTCTTTGTAGCTCAGTGACTTGACACAGGTATTATTTTTTGGAAGTTGTTACTATGATTTGGATATTTTAGTTTCACTTTTGCCACATAATTGGGCTCATCTTTGAAGTAGTTCTTAGAAACAGCTGCAGCAAACTTCCTAGATTGTTTTGGATAGTTTATGCTGAACTATCCCAAACAGTTTGAGGGAGCGGGAACACTTTGTTTCTTTTGTATTGTAGTTTTAAGTACAGTGAATGCTTTGATTGATCTCCTTTGGAAAACTTAAAGTGTGGAATCAACAGAGCTGATCTGGAAAATTTGTATAGTTTTACATATCTGCCTGAAAAAAAACCAAGAGAATTAAAAGAAAGGAGTATGTGTGCTGGAAAATAAGTCCTATCCACAATCTTTCCTTTCTCCAAGCTTGCCGGTCTGTTAACTCTGTTGCTGGCTTTCCTGCTCCTGCTGAGGAAGGGACAGAAATTTCAGATAGTTGTTTGACTGCACTGTATTATGAAGCCCATCTTCAATTTTATTTTTTTTATGATACCATATGTATTTGTGTGAAGCAACTTACGTGCTGAAAGCTGGTAAGTTTAGAAGGCAGTGCAAAGCTAAAATTTTTTCCCAATGTGGGATCAGCGGTTGTTTAGCCTGGAGAAAAGGATGCTGACAGAGGACTTTATTGCTCTCTACAGCTACCTGAGGGAGGTTGTAGTGAGGTGGATGTCATCTCCCAGGTAACAAGTGACAGGGCAAGGGAAAGTTTAGATTGGATATTTAGAATTTTTTTTTTTCAGTGAAAGGGTTGTCAAGCACTGGGAATTGGTGGAGTCGCCATTCCTGGAAGTATTTAAAAGACATGTATGTGCAGTGCTTAGGAACATGGTTTAGTGGTGGATTTGGCAGTGCTGGGTGAGTGATTAGACTCGATGATGTTAAAGGTCTTTTCCAACCTAAATGATTCTATATTACTATGATTCTATAATAAGTCTGTATTAGGTAGGTGGCAGGAAAGGTGTCTCATCCTAATGAACTATGCTGCATGAAAAGTTGTCACACCATTAGCTGTGTTACAGATAGCACAAACTGGAATTACACTCCATTTGTGCTGTGAAAGCTATAAGGCACTTTTTGTTAACAGCTTAGGAAGTGAAGTATGAAATTTGGGCCACTATGACCATCTGGTCTCTTAAATCTTTCTGTTTCCCATTAAGTTGTCACTGTCTGTATCTTCTGGCAATGATTCCTGTTTGCCTTTTCAGTAACAAACCTAATGTTTGTGCGTTTCATTTTCTCCTTTCTCTTTTACAGAGATGTTCAGGAGACCTTGCTTTCTCTATGCCTTTACTTTACCTTGCTTTTTGTCCATTTCAGAATAGAGCTAATTTTTCAGCTTTTCCACTGACGAAAATATCTCCATGTCTTTTAATGAATTCTGTCTGTTTCTTCGGTATCCTCTACTGCCAGGAGGTGATTAGAACAGAACCCTAGTATTTATCTTGGCTGTTTTAATTGTGTATCAGTTTTATGGTTTTCCATTCCATTTCCTTGTACAACTGAGCATCTGATTTCTTCTGCCTGTCGTGAAAGCATGAGTACAGATATTCTTCATAAGCCTGAGACAGCTTTTATCAAATCCATGTTAAGCTGATGAAATATTAGCAGTACTAAGATTTTCTGTCTCATTTATAAAGGCTTCTTGCTCAGGAACCTTTTGATATATAAGACAGGTTATTAATTAATGCTTTACACAATATTTATGTATAGCACCAGAAGAGATTCTACCTAAGGATTAAATATCTTCTAACACATAAAAGCAGATTTGTATAGTTTTTTGAGGTTGTTTTTAAATTGTATCCTTCCAAAAAAGGATTTACTGCATACACATACTTTCCAATATAAAGGTATAATTTCCAAGCTGTCATCCTTAACTCCAGCTTGACTGAAGGAAATTATAGATACCAGTAGATACTTTTTTCATCTGTTGGGCATGAGGGCAAGTGTTTTATTACTTTTTTTGCTGATGTGTTTATGTGAACTGGAAAGCTAATTTATAAATCTGGTCACTATTCTGTAACATGTATACACTATGGTAGTGGAATTAAGTAAAAAGCATAAGGTCCAAGTGTCATGTGTTTTGGAAACTTCATCAGCACTGGCTGTGTTAGGATCCACAGGCCAGGTAATTACATAAATGTTTCAAGAGAAAAACAAAGGGCACACAAAGAATACTGATG
Source organism: Psittacus erithacus (assembly GCA_009867235.2). Classification (NCBI taxonomy): domain Eukaryota; kingdom Metazoa; phylum Chordata; class Aves; order Psittaciformes; family Psittacidae; genus Psittacus; species Psittacus erithacus. Next base: position 27,014 of record WYDI02015325.1, read on the forward strand.
TTTAGGTTTACAATATCAGTTTCGAATGCTGTGATAAAACTGTGAAAGGAAAATAGCCGGTATGTTTTCTGTTGTGGTGGTTCTGTCACTGTTCATACACAGAGATGCGATGATTAATTTACAACAAATTTTCATCTCAGAAAATTTGCTACAATACAGTCCATGTTTCCCCAAGATAGTTTGAGGGCTGCAGAAATAAATCTTTCTTAAAATAATTTTCTTCTGAAATCAGGTGCAGCCTTGGGGAAGCTGTTTGATCAGTCCTGACCAAGATAAGTAGATGTAAATGTGAAACAGGCAGAAATCATGAATTCGTACATGACACTAAATCTTTCATCATTTTTCACCACTGTCTGATTATCTAAATTGTTCTTCTTGAATCTTTCTATAGTCAGGCACAAAGTAGATAGCTCTTAACTTCCTATCAGAAATGAGCTGGCAGTGTTTTGCATAGCTGATGTAGCTTATTCAGTATAGAAAATCCCCTGAAATATTTCTGGAGGCTGAGAAAAACCTTTTAACTCGTAATTCTCATCTGGAATATATTAAAAAGCCAGAATCTTGGGCTGGAATTTGAGTTGTGTCCTTGTTTTTGATAGGGAGAAGCAGGTCAATTTGCTTGCTCTGTAAAATTTAGGTGAATATGTGCAAGCCACATTGAATTTAATGGGATCACAGGATGACTTAGTTGAGATGTCTGAGGGGATGCTGGTCTGGCTGTGGCACAACAGGCTCAGCACCAAGCAGTTTAGATGGAGCTGCTCGAGGCTGTGCCCTCTTGAGATTGGAAGCTCCCAGATGGAGCCAGCACAACCTCCCTGGGTAGCCTGGCCCCAGGGAAAAGCCTTTTCCTTGTGTGCCGTATGGACCTATTTGTTGTTTGAAGCTCCTTGTCACTGTGACTCCCTCTTCTTGACCGCTGCAGGTACTGGAGCTGCTGTCAGTCCCCACCTCAGAGGTGTTTCTCCCCAGGCTGAGCCAGCCCCATCCATCAGCCCCTTCTTGAGGGGCAGCTGCTCCAGACATCCCCAGCTTGTGCCCCACCTCACTGAACTCACACCTGTTTACTGGTATCTTTCCTGTACAGGGAGGCCCAGGACTGGATGCAGTATCTAGATGTGGTCTCCCGAGTGCTGAGGACAGGATAATAATCCTGTCCCTTGATGGATAGGCTGTAGTCCTGCTGTGCAGGTGCTGCTGAAATGTGAACAGCTTGCTGTGCACCGCAGTCCCAACATCTTCCTTGCAGAGCTGCTCCCCAGTCCAGGCCTCTCCAGCCTGTACCATCACCATTTGCTCCTGCTGAATTTCATGAAGTTCATGAACAGGTTGGCCTGTTTCTCCAGCCTATCTCTGCTTCTGTGACTGGGAACCCTGATTCCCAGATGAGGTGGAGAAGGAAAATCTCAATTTGGTGTCACCTGAAAGCTTGTTGAGGGTATACTGCATCATATCCTCCAGGCCTCTGATAAAGATGTTGGGGGGGGGGGGGGGGGTTTCTTCTTTAAGGTGATTTAGAATGTTTTTTTTTGGTTTATGTTGTTTTTTTTTGTGGAGGCGGTGTGTGACTGATACTTCATCCCCACCGTCTCGTTCATGAGGTGTGGGGGGGGGGGGGGGTGGGGGGGGAGTTCCTCATTAACTGATATATAATAGTTTTTCTTACTGGTTTATGGTTTTACTTACTGTCAACTGGCTTGGTGATAGTTCCAAACCTACTAATAATGCATGGCTTACTGTTTAATTATTTTTCCTGAAGAAAAAAAATACTGTAAAAAAAAGGAGTTTAAAAATACTTGCTTCAAAAGAAAGCAGTTAAATAGAAGAAAATAGAATTAAAGAAAAATCTCACTTAGAAAACACACCTGAAATTTTTCTTTTCAGTGCCAGATTGGCATTCCTATCACAACTAAAACAGCCAGGATGCTCTTGTCCCTCCCAGTTTCTGACATGTGCCCTGGTAGCGAAGCAGGATTGTGGAATGAATGTAGGCTCATTCTGCAAGGGGAAGAAACTTTTGGTGGATTGTTGTTTTTTTTGGCTGCCATTCTTATTGGATTTTTTGTTTTGAAAGACACCATGGTTAGGCCTGGATGTACGGACATTTCCCATATAATAGGGTGGACTAACATTTGTTGCTTACTGACTTCAGCAGCAGAGCAGAACTTAGAAGAGTGGGAAGGAGATTGCAACTTCAATATGTGGAAAGAAAAATAAACAGATTCTTTAAATCCACCTTCATTTCTATGAATTTTAATCATACTCTAAAACAGCAACTTGAATCACCCTGATGTTAATCACTTCATCTGGATGTGTTCTACTGCATAGTATTGTGCTTATTCTTTATTTACATTACCCCTGGTGTGACTGGGAACTTCAGTAGCAGCACGGTTATGTAGTGCCAGGTACCTAACAAACACGTAGGAGACGTAGTCAATGCCATGAATAATTTATAATCTAATTAGAAGCAAACCTTATCAAATAACTGTTTAAAGAACAGTAGGAAAAAAAATGGAGAACAAACGCATAATTGTATTGTGCAGTTGCAGGAGCCTAGCTGTTCACACCGTTCAGCCTGGGAGTTCCTGGAAACCGTAGCAAGTCGTAAGCAGACCAGGGAGAAAAAAAGAAGACTCTTGAGTGGGATGAGTCTATGTATGCCACTGTTCTTCGTAAGAGTATATTTCCACAAATTACTTTCTTTTTTCTTTCCCTTTTATGCCATTAGTCAAATTATGCATGAACTTCAGAGGGTGCTACTAGTTCTGCATAAGATCAAAGAAATAAATTAGTTTTTTGTACAACTCTGCAATGTTTTTCTGCTTTAAGTGAAAATACTTCAACTTTCTTTCTGGTTATTATCAGTAATGAACAACGACTTGCACATTACCTTATGATGTGATATGTTTCTCTTTAATAGATGTTTCACTAACGCAAAACAAGTGATTTGGGCCTTTAAAAATTAGCTGTCAGCTACTTTTCTTGGGAAAAAAAACCCCATCACTGATCTGTCTATCACAGAGATTTAAAAGTAAATCCAAACTGCTGAAATAATAGGTTATCTGAAGAAACATCATCTACCTCTTATGCTAGTAACAAGAAAATAATTTTGCAGTCTCTCTGTTAAAGATTCCATCTGACTTTTTTGCTAAGAGTTTGAAGAAGACTCAGCTTTGATGAAATATGGTGGTCTTGAATGACAAGCTGTAGGCTTCATGTTTTTTCCGGAAATGCAGATCTTGGTAACAGTTGCTAAGTTGTAAGATAGGAGCTGTCCAACTTATTCTTTAGATTGCTCTTTTGTTTGTAACAGGATGATTCGGACGGTTCATTTAGGGTTTCCATCTTTTGTATGTATGCAGATGTAAATGGCAACTGAAACAAATAGAAAATAGAGCATCTTCAACATTAATGTCATCTATGCTCAATTTCATAAAGCTACACTTCAATACTATATTTTCATTTCTTTTTCCACTGGCACAGTTAGTGGGAACATGTTGGTTTCCCTACTGGTAACTGAGAGTTGGAGGCCAAAGTAGTCCAATGGCATCTTAATTCAAAGCAGATGTTTTCAGGAAAAACTCTTAAGATGCTTGCAGAACATACTGAAATTGCAGCTTACCTGGGGGGGGGTGGGGGTGGGGGGGGGGGGGGGGCGGGCACACCAAA
>WYDI02015328.1:0-11243 GCA_009867235.2 Psittacus erithacus
GGGCCATGAGGATGATCAGGGGACTGGAGCACCTCTCATATGAAGACAGGCTGAGAAAGTTGGGGCTGTTCAGCCTGAAGAAGAGAAGGCTGTGTGAAGACCTCATAGCAGCCTTCCAGTATCTGAGGGTGGGTTATAGGGATGCTAGGGAGAGACTCTTCATTAAGGACTACAGTGATAGGACAAAGGGTAATGGGTTCAAACTTACAGGGGAAGTTTAGATTGGATATAAAGAAGAATTTCTTTAGTGTGAGGGTGGTGAGGCACTGGAATGGGTTTCCTAAGGTAGTTGTGAATGCTCCACCCCTGTCGGTGTTCAAGTCCAGGTTGGACAGAGCCTTGGGTGACATGGTTTAGTGTGAGGTGTCCCAGACCATGGCAGGGGGGTTGGAACTTGCTGACCTTTAGGTCCTTTCCAACCCTAACTATTCTATGATTCTATGATTCTATGATTCTGACTCTTAAGACAGCATTCAGAATTTTTGTATATGTGAACCAAGTAATTTCCAGGGGAAACTGAAAAAGAAAAAAAAAAATGTTTTACAATAGCAAAGATTTAATTCAACACTATTCACTGCTCTTGTTAGTCAGGAAAATTTACAACAAAGAATTATGGTGCTATCTGCTAGGAAAAATTTTTTTTAAGTATTCCATTAAAATTTAATATTAGTGATTTTTGTACTTATTTTATACATTATTTTTGCATACCTTTGGAAATGGTCAGCACTACTATTTATTTGCTTGGGATTCATCCCAGCAGGACACACAAATGAGACAGCTTCATACAAGAGAAACTGTGACAACTACTGCAGATCTTGGTGGTAGTTCTCAAAAGAGAAGCTGCAGCTAGACTGCAGCTTAGTCACAAACCTTTGGAAAAAAAAAACCAAACAAATGATTAATACTCCATTTTTGTAATACTAACTGTAGATGCTACTGGACGTAATGATTCTTGACAGTAAAGGGAGGCCCATCAAGAGCATGCCTTCATTTTCACCATAATGAATTCTTTAAGTACAGCATTTTTTCTCTGCCTAATCCCATAGAATGACTTAGGTAGGTTCCTATTCAGTCCAGGTTTTTCTAGAACTCTTCTAGACACCTTGACTATATCTAACTCTCATATGAATAAAAGAGCCTCAACTTGGGGAATTTTTCTTCATTTAATTTCATTTAATTAACACCAGTTTCTCATCATTGATTCGAGTACTGGGGAGAAGGGGAACCAAATAAAAAAAAATAATTTACTTTCTTTCCCCTTCCTAGTACTATTTTTGCTCATGTTTGACATGGGCTGCACACAAGCTATCCGAATTTCTTTGGTGAAGCAACAGGCAGCACAGGAGGACAGGAATGCATTGCTTTTTATCTGCTACTTCATGCTCATCCCTGGTTCTCTCCCACTGCTTTGGGCTTCTGCATTTTCCACTTCTCTGGCATGTGGTGTCCATGAGTCAAAGTGCCTCACGGGTGTCACTGCCTCCCGGTATGGGTGACCCAGAGCTACGGTCCTTCAGGGTTGTCTCTGTCACAGCATGGGTCACCCACGGACGCAGTCCTTCAGTAGCCTATCTGCTTTAACTTGGATCCTCCCCAGTCTGAAGTCCCTTAGGAGTGTTCTTGCCCTGACATGGGTCACCCACAGCTGGAGTCACTCAGAGCTGTCTCTAACCCAGTATGGGTCACCTTTTCCCAAGTATGTCTAGCTATGCCCTTAGCTGCCTCCTCATCACATGTTTTCTGCTGTGTCTTTCTAAGACCATCTCCCTCTGCAGGTTTCTGACAGCATCCAGAGCACAGCCAGTCCCTCAGGTCTACTTCTTTTGCTTAAAAATATGTGAGCTGGGGTGCCATGAGGTCCCTGTCAGGCTACAGATTTTATAGGCAATGGGAGCTCACACCAGTGCCAGACTGGTCTGGGACTGGCATAAAGTGTTTCATGACCTCCTCTATACAGGTCACCTCTTCAGCCCTTTTGCTCCAAAACCCCTGCCATTTATACGTGATACAATCATAGTAGATTTAGAGATGAGTATTGGTATTGACCAGAATTAAGTTATGTATTGTAGTACATATCAAGACAGTGCAAAAACCCCTTCATCTTTTTTAAGTCTACTGGCTTATTTTCCATCCTATAAAAGACCCTGGTGCTTTCAAATCTTCCAGATGTCTTTTGGACCTCACTATTCAACTAGCTGTCATATTTTGAGATGGCAATCATATATGAAACCAGGACAGCATTCTGACTTTTATTTTTGCAGGTAGCTTTAACTGTCAATCAATCAAAGGCAATCACATTAATGAAATTCATACATAAAGCTAAAGCAGAATGAAGGACAAACACTTTCTAGCAAAAACAATAAATAATAATTTAAAAGTTATTATAAAAACACAAGCTGAGAAAAACAAAGGGAAATTTAACTTGGAAAAGTCAGGCTAATGCCTCTGAGAAAAGCAAATCTGAAATGTTGGCATTTAACATGACATCTTTGAGAAGCCGTAACATTTGCAAGAGGCCATGGAGTGATGATGGAACTGAACATAAGGGTAAACCATCCTGAATCTAAGACATAACAGTCACTTTTTTACACTCTGATGTAAGATGGGCACTATGCTGCAAAAAGATACGGCTGAATTTGAACCCTGCAAGCCGCTTTGAAGACTACTGTATAGAAGCCATTGTTAGAGCACTACAAGGGTTGATGCAGAAAGGAACATAAATGTCGAAATTATCTACATAAAGGGATTAGAGTAAGATGGGACACATGCTCATTTATTTGCTTATTTTTAAGAGAATTTAAACTATCAAAGATGTTCCACAAGAAAATAATGGAAACCTTTTTCCTAGGTTATGCATTTAAAAAAATAGCATGGAGAAACATTACATTTACAATACAAACCCTTTCTGACTGGTAATTGACAGATAACTGGTTGCTTGAATGCCAAGATAAGTACTGGTATCCAAATTTCATTTACTCTATTTTCATAGTTCTCTTCTGTGACAACATCTGAGCTTCAAAAAAAGGAGCATTAGGAAAAAGAACCCGAGAGATCTCTTCAAATGTTTTCATAACCTTATAATGTGCATACACTATGCCAGATTGCTTATACAAAAACACAGCAAAGCAATCAATACTAAGAAGCACTTAGGTGTAAGGGTTTTATTAGCAAAAAAATCCAAGTGGAATTTTAGGCAGGTACGGGATTTATTGTACTCTGGGGGCCAAATCCCCAGAAATCTGTGGCACTATTTTAGCTGATTGCTGTGTGGTTGACCTCAGCCCCCCTGATGTGGAATTACCTTAGAACAGCACAAAAGCTAGTGCTGACAGCAAGGGAACATTGAAACAGAAGCAGCATTAAAAATATCAGTCCTTCCTATTCAGCAAGTATTGGCAGTAAATCTTTAACTGAAATGAACTTCTGCCAAGATGTCTCAGATAAAACCAGTACTTGAAAATGTAATTTTAATACTGCATTACATTCAGGAGTCTGAAACAGTTTAGTACTGGTTGCTCCTTTCAGTGGTAACTTTTCTCAATAGCTGCCCCACCATGGCATCTGCAATAGCACAGTGCTTTCATGCTCCAGAGAGGAAAATATTCTGGTGTCTTCAGTATCAGCATGACCACTGTAGCCTGTTATTCAGTGCAAATTACTGCACATTCTTTACAATGTGAAAATGGTCATTAGGTAAAATCTAACCTGACAATGGAGTATTTTACAAAACCATTTCATCACTGCAGTCAATAATACCTAAGAAAAAAAGAATGATACCGCGTAGATATTGCTTCATTTCTTGCTTTCTCTGTGTGAGAATGCTACTATCCTTTGGAGGCTTGAATGGATTGCAGCACTTACTGCTGTTAAAATCTACTGAGGAAATATGAATAGAGCTGTCTTCACTTGGTCAGTACTTGATAATTTATGAGTCATGTTATAAAGTACTGAACTCTGGGGAAAGTGCAAATCTTGACATTTTGCCTGAATCTCTGAATAAGTTGCTAGTTTTGTAGTCTTTGCTTTCAAAATACTTGCCAAAAACAATTTTGATAAAAGCTAATCACTACTTCTTTCTTGTTTCTTTGATCCTGCTATAGATAAACATATAGAGAATATTTGGAATCAGCCATTTTGCTAGTAAGTAGAAGGCTGCGGCATCAAGTGTTAGCGTTCACCTGATAACAATTCACAATTGAAATATTTTGTGTTCTTTGAAAGAGTACATAAAAGTCATTAAAGGTTATATACTTTGTGAAAAAACTGTGGAAGAGAATAAATCTCTAAACAGCAGACACATTTTGAAATGTAATCATTGGCCCAGGTTCTGCCCATCCCACACAATCCTGAAGGGTCCTAATGACAGGTATAAATCAATGGATTAAGTGTTCTGCACTTCTTTGTTCATCAGAAGGAAGTGTGGGTGGAGGGTGAGCCTTGCACATCATGGAGGTTTGGTAGCCTGATAGCCTATGCAATCTTAAAGCATTCTCTATCCTGTGAATACAGGCAGAATAGTCCTTACACCTGCAAGCAGGACTGCTTAATCTTCAGCCCACACAGATTTGAAAAACAGGATAAAATGAGGAAAAGGGAGAAAATAAGGAAAAGGAAATTAATAAAAGAGTTATTTCCACCCTGCCCTGTATGAAGAGCAAGGAAATGAAACTAAACTGGACTCAGTATTAGTTGTGATGCACAAACCAAAAGTTTGTGCATTGAATCATAGAAACACTTGGGTTGGAAGGGACTTTAAGGATTATCTAATTCCAACACCCCTGTCATGGACAGAGACACATTCCACTAAACCAGATTGCTCAAGGCCCCATCCAACCTGGTCTTGAACACTTCCAGGGATGAGGCATCCACAACTTCTGTGGCCAATCTGTGACAGTGTCTCACCACCTTTTAGTAAAGAATTTTTTTCCTAATGTCTAATCTAAATCTTCCCTCTGTCAGTTTAAAGCCATTCTCCCTTGTCCTGTCACTTAATACCCTTGTAAAGAGTCCTTCTCCAGATTTCTTCTTGGCCCCCTTCAGATACTGGAAGGCTACCACGAGGTCTCTAGAAGCCTTCCCTTCTCTAGGCTGAACTGTTTCAGCCCAACTGTTTTAGCCTGCCAGCATCACCATCTGAAGTTTCTACTTTTGCATCTGCTTCTTATTCAAGCCCAAAGGATAAATTACTTACAATCATCTGAACTTTAGTAACTTGTTCTCATGTGCCACCTGAGCAGCTCCTGTAAGAGTTCCTACATGGACAGAATTGAGATTACTGCTGCTACTGTTGACCCTAGCCAGCCCAGGATATGCAGATTATGCATCATTTAAGGCCCAAGGTGTAACAGACAAAGAGCATAGGGCCTGGCTAGATAGGTTTGATGTTGCTGAGGTGAATGAAAGGAGGGCACTAGAGTCCTAGTTTTTGGGAAATGGCCATTGGTAGAGAATAGGAGATCATGTAGTAGAAAAAAAAAATGGGTAATGAGACAAAAATCAACATTTTTGTAGATGATAGTGTGAAATAAAAGTGAGAAAGTATAGGGGTTTAGGATTAGAATTCAGTTTAGGGACATGGAATATGGTAGAAAATGCAGGAATTGAGAAGCTTGGATTTCGAGCTTAGAGAAGCATGGTATGTAGAAGAATACTAAGATGGAGTATAAGACTAGGGTGTGGGTCTTCAGTGAAATCTTTTGTTAAGAATTCCTGTTCACATCATATCATATCATATCATATCATATCATATCATATCATATCATCGTATCATGTCATGTAATATCATATCATCGTGTCGTGTCGTGTCATGTCATGTCATATCATTCAGTAATGGTTGCAACTAAAATTTAATTAAATCGGACACTGGCCTAGTTAATGCATATCTTCTGCATATACACACAGCTTGTCGTAGGGCTAAAAGTAGCTTCAGCTTATAGTAAACATACCAATATCAGCATTTATTATATAAAATAGACAACTCCGTGATAAATATTTAGAAAAGAAGGAATGAAAAATTTACATCAGAAGGTTTGCACCAGAAGGTCTGTCTTTCTGTCATTCATCAGACTTGTTCTCTCTCAAGAAACTATACAGGAATTAGACTGTATATTTTCTCTCTTTTAGTAGACTATGTTGGGTTTAATAGTCAGTCTTCCCTCTGAAGTCTTTCACAAGATCTGGAGTAGTTTAATATTTCATTCCTTTGATTTATTTTTCTTTCTCCTTAAGTAGGAAGAAGTCTAGCCAACCTCTTATTAGAATAAAGATTCTTTCCCTTCCATAGATAAGAAAATCTCTTTATTGTAGTATTCATTATCCTTTAGCAGTTAATAAAGTAATAAACAACTCTTTGCTTCAATTAAGTGTTGATATTCTGACCTCCATCCTCTTCTTTCAATAATTATTTGGCTTTTATTAGTGAGGAAGGAACAGTTCACTGAACCTCACATTCTAAATATTTTTTCCTTACATTAAAAACATACATAATACAAATCGCTGCATATTTCCTGTATGCAGTGTATAATTGGATTTTGATTGAGATCAGATAAACAGAATTCAAATTACTAAGGGTAAAAACTCTATTAGGAGTGATTGAGCCCCAATATCTTCCTTTACGCATGTTGTGAAACTGGCTTATATCCTCACTATAACTGAAATATAAAATACTCAGAGGTGTGTTCTTACTGTTGATCTATATGAGGATGACTGACTAGATGAAATATATTACAGAGTCAGTGTGTAGACTGGCACATCTCTATCATGACACAGGATGAAGGCTTTAAAATATTATTTCTGGGTTTGAGTCAGATGTGACTTTGTTTATGATGACATCAACTATAGGTATTAGGTATAAAAAAGGTTATCATTTTTTCAGTGAAAGGACCCTCAGCTCAACCAGATTTTGGAATACAAAGATAATGGTAAAATGAGTAGAACTTAACTGGATATAACAAAAATACTTCCTCTTTCAACCTGGATGACGGGGAAGAATAGGGATTACAGGGAGATATAATAAATAAATATAGATAATATATGCATTATAGATACTATAGATAATACAGATAGAGAGACAAAATCACTATTTGTCCCTTTTTATGTTCAGTGGGAAGAAGTTTGAAATAAGACAGACTCAGGACAAAGGATACAAAGCAAAGACAACGCTATTACCTCTAACCATCTATCTTTGTCTCAAGAAAGCATTCAGCATGAAAACAAGCAACTAAAGAAGATAAACAATAAAGAACATTAACACTTATGAGCAAGTAACCCAAGAGCTTGTAAAATCCCCAACATTTAGGTCTGCAATTTTTTTAAGAACACACTATACATGTAGCCTACTCTATAGTTTATTTAGATAACTGAAATATAGGCAATAAGTCATCTTTTGGATAAGTCCAGAGAAATACAAATAGCTGTAATTACCAGCACTGCCACTGTTAATGATATGTGGTTTTCTGAAAAGATGAGAACAGCACTGCATTAGGCATTATGCACAGTCACCACACAGAAAGTTTGGATCAGCTCATCAGCGGTGACTTATACAAATAGAACAAGAACCAATGTGATATGATTTTTTTCCCAAGATCTTTTTTTCCCCTCATTTTGATAAATGCACAGTAAAACATGTTTGGTAAAGGTTCCTCGGATTAAGGTAAACTGACAATGATGGCAAAAACAGTGGTAGGAGACTAAATCAATAAAATTGCATTTTGGAGAAAAGTCACTCTGCTAAAAAAAAAAAAAAGGCAACAACAAGGTTTGACAAGGATACAGTGAAAAAATATCACTGTAAGTTAATATTGTCCAAGTAAAAATGGGAATGAAGACACTTTCTTTTGAAGCATTTTAAAAGGGTAAGGTGAAAAAGGGTGGGGGGAGAGATATAAGGGCTCACAAAAAGAAAGATTATGTTATAAAATGTGTGATTAGGACTTTAGCACTCATATTTCTGTTATTGATTAAAAGATAGACCTCAGATATTAAATAGGGCAAATCAAAGAGATTTAGATGAAGTCTAGACATCGGAGTTGAAAGACAATCCAGTCATTAGCCTAAATCATATGGAAATCATCAGGCAATTCACATAGAAGGAGTAGTACTATTTCTATACAGCACTTGAGTCAGGCTGCAGGAATTTTACATTGTAAAACATTTCATCTTCCTTTGACTTTCCCTCAAATTTGGAATTCAAGGTTGCTGTGAGACCAAGTCATCTCTTAATTCATAAGAGATGCAATCTTAGTTTCTATTCACAACAGTTTCCCTAAATGAAAGCAAAGTTTCTCATACAACCAAGATTAGAAAGTGCTGAGGCTATAATAACGTGAAATATTACAGGGCTGTGGTAAAGTAATGGAAGGTGGCAATGCTGATAAATTATCCCAAGAGTACAATTGTTTGCTGTCTAGGGACCCCAAAAGAGGAAAAATTAAGTTAGTAGAGTTGCAGTGGTTTATAGTGCAGACATTAGAGGAAGACCCATCTTGATGGGCATGTGGTATTAATTAGAATGAAAAATAGTATACAAGGAATCAATCATTAGCAAAATGTTTTTGCTCACTGACTTAGGTCAAGACACAAAAGCAGTTATCACTTGATTAAAAAAGCAATATAATGAAATAAGCATTCCACAGCAGTTATTGCACACATGCATGTTTCTCATATAGGAGACTTTAAAGAACTTTTCTGAGGAAATTTCTGAAAGATATATTTGTGCAGGTATTATGTGGTGAACAGTGATAATTCAAAAGCCATTGATTTGTTTTGTTTTGCTTTCCTTCAGTTAGGTGAATTGAATTTAGCATAAATAAACATAATTCATTTACTTTATGAAAAATTGCAACTATCAACTGCAGTAAATACCAGAACTGAAAGTGTCTCAGGCCAACATATATTGTATCCTTGCATCTAGAAACATTCGGACAAATGCACATTACATGGGTTTTCACTTTGTATTCAAATAACAGATACCTACCCCACAACAGGTTACTGTTCTTCTTATCTACAACATTAACAAGATGGATAAAATACTGTTATTTAAAAAACGTGTTCAAGGTAAACTATTTCAAAGAAATCCAGTGAAGACCCTACACTATGGGTAAGACCTAGGGTAACTTCTTAGCAGACAAAAGGCTTCTGTCTGGGAGAATTTCACTTTGAGAATACTGATGGCATCAATTCTGCATTTTACTGTAATTATTTAGTAAGCTTGTTGTTCGTGATGGCTGGATAATTTAAGAGATTAGCAGGTCATTTGTAACCATGGAAATTGTGTTGTCTGCATATCTAATCGACTAATTTCCACATGAAGCAAGGCAGTTCTGTTTATTTACTTGCTTGTTAAATGCTATTTTGAACTACCTTGTTTTCCTCAGGGGAATTGTCACTCAATTTCTGAAAAAAAAAAACAAAACCCAAAACAGAAAAGTCAAGCTAAATCCTTACACAACTACAATAAATACACACTTTCCTGTACTTTCAGTAAATATATATTTGACCATATTTGTATAGTCACACCTAGTTTTGATTCTTGTCTTTTACGTTTTAGTTAGAGACTTAAAGTGTGTAAGGATTATATATTTTAAATAAAATCTGTAGGATTTCAGAATTTCTGGTTACTAACCTCAGTGCATAAGGGTATGGATTAATGACTGAGTCCAGGAAGCTTAATGGTGGTTAAAATTGACTAGCCAACTGATTGCATATGTATGTTTCTTATTCTGTCACATCTGTGGGTCAAAATTTTTAAATCATCTTCATTTCAAGATAGTAAAGTACTATCAATCTAAAAAATCTTAAGAAAATGTATGAACTTAAGGAGATAATGGAGCTTCTGGATTACTCCATACATACCAGCGGTGAATAGTGTCAAGCTCTTAGCTCAAATTACAATAATGCAGGGTTTTTTTAAAATAGGAAATGCATGGTCCAAAACCTGGGTTATAGACATTTTAAATTGAGGGGTGTTTTTTTTTATTTCTTTGTTATACTAAAGGATCATTATTTTAAAGACATCTGGGATCTCAAAGCATTTGCTTTTGTGTTACTTGATGTACTCAGGATTCAAAGGATCTGTATTTACATACAAGATGTATGTCATATCTATGAAGCATTGTTCAAGCAAACGTTTCAAAAGTTGACAGAAAACACAAGTCACAAGCTGACTCACCTATCCCCTTAAGGGTTTTCTCCACTTTCACAACTGCAACATTGTCTTCATAACTTAGGCTCAAATCTTTCTTAAGAACACCCTAACAAATTCCCAGCAGATTAAACTCACAATTTATTATATTCCTTCTGTCACTATTTTAGCTAAAATCTGGTCATTTTTTCAAAGTACTTGCTTAACTTGAAGTTCATATCATGGCCAGTTGACAGCTAGCTGTCTTCACCTTCACTAAGCTCAAAGTCGTCTGCAAGCTCTCATCAATCACTTGATAAAATAATCATACTTTGTTGACATCTTAATTATTTTAATAGGCAAATTACACAGCAGCATGATGTTGAAATAGTAAACTAAAAATGTTTTCCAAAATTCACTTTGTAGCGAGGCTACATATCAAGGTGTTTCGACTAGACCACTGGTCAGCTCAGACCAGGGAAGGGACAGATAACACACACAGTGTGAGCGTCAACTTCCTCTTTTATTGCGCAGTTAATTTCTTTTATACTAGCAACTGTGGGCGGGATTACAGATGCGTCATAGGGAGGTGGTGACTAACTTTCTATCTTTCTGTGACACCGCGAGATCTTCCGAATGCCATACCCTACACACTTCTAAAACTTTACCAATTGTATGAGCACTTGGGAAGCAGAAGAGGAATTTGAGGAAATATTAGCTACATATTAGGTTTTAACCACAAAGTGATGGTATCAAAATTGGCATTTCCAGGCAATCAGCTAAACGTATATAATAGAGAAATCAAAAATAGTGTTATATGGAAATGAACCACTTAACCAAATAAACTAAGAATACATTACCTAATTCATCAATATCTCTGTATAAGAAGAAATAAACATCACTGTTTAGATGTTAAACACCAAATGCTTCTTGAGGACATTAGTTCATTCAGTACTATCAAAAAACCTCACTAACATATTTTCATCTCTGTTATTCTGTAGTAATCTTGCACTTTTCATACATCTACAATACGGCCAGGTAGTACCAGATGTGTTGTGGTTTAAGCTTAGTCGTAAATTAGACAGAGCATGTAGCCTGCTTGTTTTCCCCCCACAACCTGTCC
>WYDI02015331.1:0-27500 GCA_009867235.2 Psittacus erithacus
TCTTCCCTTGTTATTTCCCTTATCATTGTTATTATTGGTGGTAGCAGCAGTGGTTTGTGTTATACCTTAGTTACTGGCCTGTTCTTATCTCAGCCTGTAGGAGTTGTATTCTTTCGATTCTCCTCCCCATCCCTCCAGCAGCTGAGGGAAGAAGTGGGGGGTGAGTGAGTGAGTGGGCTGCGTGGCTGGGCTTAAACCATGACATATTTTCATATTTACTTACCCTCCTGGGGTGCCAAATATGGCAAGGACTGTAGAGTAGGAAACAATGGATGGTGACCCCCTGCAAATGTGACAAAGGTTGCAATGAAGCTACTGTTGATGTCTCTTAATCTGAATGGATATAGGGGCTTTTGTTCTAAGCAGCAGTTTCAGTGCCTCTACATTCAGCTGAAATTAATTTTACCATGCATTTGATTTTGGTTATGGTCACAGACTTTGCCCAGGAACATCCACAAAAACAATTTATTTAATACACTAGTGCTCAGAAATATCTACCAGTATACGAAAATGGCAAATATAAATCTAATTTATATTTTGCTATTCTAATTTAATAACTTCCATTTAACTTTCACAAATGTCATCCACTTCCACTGTGATCCCTTAGCAGAAGTTAATTGTGTAACTTAACTGGGATAAGAGTGGCTCCATTAATTTTTTATTTCAAGATAGGACAATGGGTAAACAAACATTTAAATATATATAAATGTTATATATATATATGTTTGTACATTATCCCAGAAAAAATAAGGAACATTTAGAAGTACATTGTGTCCAGCAAAAGATGGATGACAACATCCTTTTTTTTCCTTGGCAAGATTTAGAAGCATTGCACTAAAAGTAAGTTTTTAGAAGGGGGAGACTATGCAAGAAAAGGATGTATCTAAGCCTGTGAGCTTTTAATTAGGCACATAGAGGAAGAGGCTGAATATCAATTTGAACTATAATGTGGCCCTCTACCAAAGAGTAACCAACCTCTTTGTATGTATGTTCAAAGGCAAGAATCTAATTTCTACTGAGGAAAAATCTCAGTGCTGCTCTACATTAAGTGTTTTCTCCATAGACACAAATATCACCATGTCCAAAGGAATGACTCCATGTGTCGTGGACTATTTAATGGGCTGATGGCAAGAACCTATTCACACTATCAGCACTTTACCATACAAGCCCAAGCAAGTCTCTTCACATTTACATGCCTCAGTTTCCCCATCTTCAGAATAGCCGCAATATTTATTGTATTAGAGCAATAACATGAGGCTGCTGTCACATTGGTAAGTGGCTTAGAGATCCCTGGGTATATGCTGACTTGGCATATAAGTGTATATTTACAAATGAAGATGTATTCTATTGTTATGAACATTGTGTACTACAGGCGGCTTGCATTATCAATTTAATGTATACGGAGATTCAATCAAAGCTGTTTAAGACCTTGAAAAAGACGCTACTCTGTGTACATTCTGATAGGCTAAGTGTTGATTCAGCCTACACACACACACAAATAATATCTCTAGTCATTAGGGTCTAGCTTTTTTAAAAAGCAGTTTTCAAACTTTCAGAAATCCTTTCTATGTGTGATCTGTGAGTTGCCTTCTACATTTGAAGCTGATAATATGCAGGAATGTTCACATTCATGAGACAATAGCTTTGACTGAATGCTGTAAAATGAAATAGTCTCTTTCAGTTTTTCTTTTCAAAAGGAAAATTGCATAAATAATACATTTGGGCCTTGCAATACAAAACAAGCACAATAGCTACTTTACAGCTTCCATCAAAATGAAGGCCATCTTTTTCATTTATATTATGAAACTGGTAATACAATATCATCATCTCCGATTGGCTGAAATCATTAAGACGGTGAGCTTTCCTTTCCAGATAATGCCACTTGGTCCCTATGTCAATGGAATGTGTAATGGTGGGACATGTAAGACAAATTTTTGTCACTGGTTAGCAATGAGGCTTAAAAAAAAACCCAAAGTAATAATGGAGATTTATTGAGGAATAAGCCATTCTTCCCAGTGAAAAAGAGTAATACAAGTATCTGAAATGTTCCTGTGCTCCTTGGTGATGTTTTGTTTTTATATTTGTGCTCCTTCACATTCTTAATATGTTCTGTTTCAAAGAGGAAAGAGTATGCAGTGATGGAAAAGGTAGCTGAATCTTAGCAAGACCTTATGGTAAAAGTTACATCCTTAATTTCCTGTTTAACATTAGATTTTGCTCCATCAGACAGAAAAACCCAAAAAACATTTAGGAGAGGTCACAAAGGAGGATGTGACAGTGCTGGAAGTGTGCATTTGTGCCCTATTCTCACACCCATCCTGGTGGCCATTTTGTCTGCTCCTCATTCTCAGCTGAAGCTCCTTCTTTAACAGCTGTCTTTGTGTTCTCCACTCTGTTTCTTGTCTTTCATCTATTGCCCTCTATCTTGGACTAAAACTGAAACTGAACCAAACATGGAGTACGACTAATAACACAAATCCGTTCACAGTTGTCCTTAGGAAATTCTCAAGCCCTCATGGCCACAGATATTTTGCATTTCCCTAGATCTTTTCTGTATCATGAGAAAATATGACATTCTGTCTGGGTAAAGAATAATATTTTCTTTCATATGACAAATGTTCTACCCTTCATTTTCTCTCTCAATTGTAGTGGCATTCTTTACTTCTCAGATGTATTCACAAATTACAGATCCTGAGTTGATTTTTCTTTCTCACAGTGACCCACAATGGAAACCAAAGCAAAACCATACAGTTTTAGATGAGATAGGCACTTTGACTCTTTGACTGCATAGAATGTGTACAAAAAAAGCAAGGACATTGTTACAGACACCGCAGTTGGTACTGTCTAACATGTTTAGTTATGTTATGTCTAACGTTTAGTTATGTTATGTCTAACATGTTTGTGTTTAGTTCCAGCCTAGGTCTGCCCACAAAGCAGACCACCGGAAGCAGAAGTAAACTAAGTGCTAAATGTGTTTGCTTTAACATGCATCAGATTAGAGAACATTTCATCAACCTTTCCCAGAGAGTTGTCTATAGAAACTACACCTCTAAATGGCATGGAAGTACCAAAATCAGCTCAGAATGGGCAATATTTTTTTCTTGGCATGGATAGTAATTTTTTCCAAGGTCTTTGACTACACCTTATCCAGAGCATGAAGGGATTCACTGTATTAAGAAGGATCATTGGTCTATTCAGAAAGCAGACTGATGCGCTAAGTTGAAAACAAGACCCATTTGACCTGGGTGACAAAGCAGGTCCTTAAGAATGTTTTCTCCTTTACTGTGCTTTGACTTTTTCCTTTGTAAAATGGCATTTGGCTCCTCTGGGAGTGTTTTGAGCATGACTTGCCATTTTTTATCCACGGCATTATGCCAGTAGATATTGTTTAACTAAACCTCAGTTGTGTTTGAGGTGGAGACTGTGCTACTAAACTTCCATGGTTAGTGCAAACCCTACTGAGTGCTCTGTTTCTTCTGCACTTAATCACTCTCTCATTGATTTACAATTCTATTTTCTGCAAGGACAGACTTACCTTGTTCTGTTTATTGAATTCAACAGTATGGGTTCATAATCCATCTCCTTTCTCATTTTAAGATGAGAGAGAGTGGAAGTCTGCATAAAGCTTCTCACTTTCAAGCTGGGAGCTTTCAGTTTTATTGCAAAATGCAGTTGGAACAGAAATTCGTATCTTAATGTTATAAATGGTATTTTCCTCATCAGATGAACAAATCCAAACTTTCTATGCAGGCACTGAATTCAGGCATTCTAAATCCACATCTGGAAGTTGAACATTGACACATATCTTCTGGGCAAAGCTGAAGCTATTAGATGTTATTTGAATGCCAAGGCCAGCCATTAAAATTATTCTCTCCTCCACATCATTATAATATTGTACTACAAATGTCATCAGGATTGTGACATGGATTGTAAGACTATAACATTAATTTTCAGCTGGTCTGTAATTATATTTCTTTCACTGTGGAAGTGTTAGCTCTGATTTGGTAAAGAATAATGATGTGTCAGTACCTGGGCAGGAGACTTGTAGAGTTAAAATCCCAGGTACTGAGAATTCACCAGGAGAACCTTGCCCCTTGAAAAAAACCATTTGGGTCCGGATCTTATACTGACATGGGCCTACTGAGGTATGAAACTAACATGTTCATGATCAAATAGCCCCTGGCCCATTTCACAAAAAGTTACTTCCAGCACATTTCTGGCTCACTGGATACAGCATTGCTCACTTTTCTTGTATCAACCCCACGTCTGGCTGCTTAACTTGCGGCCATTTCTTGCTTTCTTTGCTCTTGGTTTTATGCCACAGGGTTTACTAATGGGTTAGTTAGCTGGTCACTGAGCATTTTCTGGGAATTCAGCCTCATTAGTTTTAATTCATCCCACTTCAGAACGCCATAAAAGGAATTTGCAAACCTTTTCTACTAAGCAGAAAGTTACACGAGTGCTTCCCACCCAGCCAGCCTGTCACGCTGCTGCAGCCAGCCCCGCCACCAAGTGCAGTGCAGAGGTAATATGTCCTGATTGCCTTCACCCTAGCTTTTTCTCTGGGCACTGCCATTTGCAGATCCTGTCCTGCTATGGCTGATGTAGCAGAGACCACAGCACAGACACAGGCATTTCTCCATGAGTTTTAGTCACTTCTGCTTATCCAAAAGCTCTTCCAAGGTCCTCTCTCACAAGGAGCCCTACAGTAAACTGCAAGACAAATAGGGAGTTCTCCCTTGGGAGCAAAAAAAAGAAGAGCTCTTTGAAGACTTGTTTTCAACAAGTACTTGAGCACAGGAGGCTTTAATCTTGTTAGATATGGACTTGTCCGTTCTGCCTGTTGTTAAGCAAGAACCTTTTTTTCCGAATCCTATGCTTACGATGAAGTAACCTGTGATGACTGTGTCTCTGTCAAGGACAAGATGAGAAAAGTCCTTGATTCAAGGAGTAACCCTGAAAGGAAGTTCAGTCTGGAGGCTGGATACTTCATGGCTAGTGAAAGGAAGTGTTTTCGCAGTCTGTTGCACAAGCAGCTGTGTGAGAACCACTTGTTTCTCAAGAGAGAGGAAAAGAATGATATTTTCTTGTATACAGAACTTATAGCAATGTTACCATTCCCAGGTTTCTCCCTGCTTGTGCTAACTCAGTGAAAAGGTAGACTGTAAGGCAATAATAAAATATACTTACTACTTTTGTACCCTGTGAGCTACTAGACATATGAATTTCATACTGTTACTACTAGTTACTTACACCCTACTACTTGTACTACTTAGTTACTCAGCATCTTCTACTATCCTAAATTCATTAAAAGCAACTACCAAGCTCTCCTCTAAAAGAACAAGATTTGATTGTGTAATAGTTAGGAGATGTGAAGACAAATATCTTAACTACTACACACTTGTTCTTCGCATACCTCAGCATCATCCTTTCTTGGGGATGCTTGGGGAGTGCAGGGAAAATATGTTACAAGAGAAGCTACACCAAGTTAAATCTTACTGTTAGCCTCTGAAAATCATGGTGAGTAGGTATTAATAGCATGCAGTCAGCTCACAGAGAAGACAAATTTTGTCTCAGCAGAACAAAACTGAATGCATGTAGAAAAACTGTACATATTGAAAAGCACAATAAATTGTGCTATGAACCCTACTGCTTTTAAACAAGCCTGTAACATAATAAATCTTTTGTTACTCCTTGTATCATAGATTTTCAACTTTTCTGTTGTTTCATGCATTCAAACATACTATCTAAATAGCATATTTATACTGCAGCGCTTTAGCATACAAGTTTCTAACAAGTAAGGTTCAGGCACAATCCAGGTGCAAAGGACAAGCCAATAAATTGTTCCAGATCTCTGCCTCTAGGACTGTCTCAGAAAAGACCCCTAGAGAACTGGAGGGGCAAGGAGAAAGTAACCATAACCCTAGGGCTGGGAAAAAGGGAGAGAAGGTATTGGCAGAGACCCCAGACAGCAGGCAATGATTTGTGGAGGCACCTGGGTAGTGGTTAGATGACCAAGAGGTGATGCAACAGCACATGTTGAGGAAGAAGTCAAAAGGTGAGAAGGATGCAGTGAGAGTGAGACAACATCAAAAGATGGAAATCACTGACCTAACACAGGTCTAACTTCCAGAAATTTTTTCTCAGTCTCTTTAGTGGATTTATGATTTCCAGCTAACTCCAAATATACAAGCTCCATGTTTAACAACAAGCTGAACGTACAAGTCCACATCTAAGAAGATTAAAGTCTCTTGTCCTTAGACACTGCTAAAAGCAAGTCTTAAGTACAGAATCTGTTGCTTCTATTAAAAGTACTAGGTATGGAAGGCTTTATGCTTTCCCCTTAAGCTCAGTTAATTAATTTAGCTTAGCCACTGCTGTCCCAAACTGGAAAAGAAATTAAAACACTTTATATAGATAGCCTCATTAATAACCTCAATTGTTTCCCTCTCTGCTCTCCATCTTAGCCCACCTGGTACCCCTGGGCTGCCAACTTGTTATCATGGAAGACTTCCCACCTAAGTAGAGCTCTATCCATTTTTACTGCAAAAGGTGCAGATACCAAAGCCGTAATGGCAGCAGGTGCATCTCAGAGTCCAGAGGTGGAGAAGGAGCGCATCCAGTCCTTCCAAACCCATTACCTTCTCCCAGATAACAAAAAGGTAGTTTTAGTCTACCCCACTGTCCCTGTGTTTTAGTTTGCTGAGCTCCTCAAAAATGACACAGGGCAACTCTCTTGAGAATGTGTCCAGTGCAGACATCATACATTCCTTCTCAAATTGTGTCTAGTAAGTGCCCATACCTATTTCTGAAAATGTGGGGGTCCTTCAAGCTATTTGATCTCATAGCCTCTGTGAATTTAGAGATGCACAGAAAAGTCTGACTGAATTTTGTACCTCCTCATCTCCGCACTAACTTCTTATAAGTGGGTTTTGACTATAAATCCTTTTTTGATTTCTATCATATTTTTATATCTAAAATACACATAAATTATATTCAAATTGTGCATACTGGACAGAGATCATTATTACTGGTACTGAAGTTCATATCACATAAATCTGGGTGCACAGGCAATCTCTAGAGCCAGTACCCAGAGATTAGTTCAGAGCAGGAGTGCAAATCTCTGCTCACCTTTTGGTGGATTCTCCAGGGCTGCTTGACTCTGGAGGGTGTCCAGAGAAAAGGATAATTAAGAAAATTCAAAACATCAAAAGGATCCACGGGAAATCAAATACTTGAAGCTATGTTGAAACTCTGATATCAAACACGATCCACATCATTTTATGTACCAACAGTAACCCATGACTACCTATACCAGCATCACCTAGGTTGCCATAGCTTCTCCTTCACCCATATTTTCTTCTAAATGTGTAAGTCAGACAACAAAGATGATTGATAGACAGATAAAGACAAAGGTAAATACTCACTATTGTGAGCTACCTAAAATTGAATTGAAGTAAATTTCTTGGAGACTGTGCATGTAGCTAGTGCATGAGCAATAGCATGAAGCTTTTTATTTTTGGCCTTTGGTCTCATAATCTTCCAGACTCTAGAGATGTTTCTATTTCTCCAGTTATCTCATTTTTAAATAGGAAGGAACATGTCCCCACTTATTCCAAATTAATTCTGAAAATACATAGATATTCTCGGGTTACCTTCCTGCCTTTGCTGTGGATGGGTGGCTGAAAATGATTCAGTGGCACTTGCAGGTGAAATTCTGTAACCGTTTGGCTTTGATGGTTTTACATAAAACCCGCCTCATTTTCTGTGTGGAGCTCACTACAGCTCCAGCCACAGCTCACAGAAAAGACTGGAGAGCAGTCTGTACATCAAAAGTCAAGTATAAAAAAAATTAACCAGCAAGAAATTAAATCATTAAAACTCATCAGTATTTTTCCCAAAGTATTTCATCATGACACTTCACTCTATCTTGCATCTCAAGACTGCAAAGCACGTTGCACAGGATGGTAAATTACATTATCTTCATTTTACAGATGGGAAACTGAGGCATGGGAAAGCAAATAGACTTTCTTGATGAATTGATAATATAAAACTTATTTTCTGACTCTCAGTCTGGCAGTCTATTCAATAGACTATCCTGTCTTTAATTCCGATCTGAAAAGGGTGAAAGAAATAAATGTGCTGTTAGCTTTTGCAAATCCATTTTCCCTTAGCACCAAGACAAAAAAAAAATGCAAGAGTCAAATGCTTAAAATAGTTTAAAGTATTAAAGCACACAAGAAGACTATTTACTTGCATTTACAGCTGGCAGGAGACTCTGGCATCCTATTTTTATTTTACATTTTTTATAGCTAAGATTTCATTGTAGTACCTGGAAATCATGGTAGTTTGCCGACGAGCATGCAGCTTCAAGTACTCATTTCCAAGCCAGCTGTATTTGAAAACAATGTTTGGCACTGAAAATAAGCAGAGATATAAGAAAAATATTAAAATCGCTATGGGAATGACAGGAAAAAATGGAGTGAGACAGATTCCTCCAGCCTGATCCTTTATGATTCTTTTCTAGTTATTGAGTATATAAATTTCAATCCCACAGTACAGCTGAGGGGGGAGAAAAATACATGATTATCATATCACTCAAAGCTGCACAACTTTAAAATCACCTCCAATATAAATTCACTCTATAAAATGACTTTTAATATTCTTTTCCTTAACATAAGTATTAAATTTTGCATGATTAAAAATTTATTTACTCTCTCTTCTTTAATTTAGATTTTTATTTGCTATTATTGTCATTCCCATCTGATCTCAACAAAATCTCCCTGTACATTATGGCAAGAGTGTACCACTGGCTGTGACACATCACTGGGCTTTGAAATCTAAGCCTTAAAGCAAATTAAAAGTGACCACTCCAACCTGGTGGCTCAGACAACATGCATTATACTGCTTTTCACAAAGGGAGAAAGAGCAGAAGGCAAGGGAGGTAAGAATTCTTCTCTTGGGTTAGATAATGTGTCAAGGAGCTATATGTGTACAGCAAGATCCTGCTATCTAATTTACATTGTGACCCACTGGAATTTTGTCATATTAATTCAACTGTCTTAGATGATTTGCTACTTCTTTGATAAGCTGTGGGTATAATTCTGTTCTTTAATAACTCACCAGGTCTGGATGTGTCCCAAGAAAAGTAAATAAAACAAAATAAAGTGAACTTCATCCAAAGTTATGTTCACTCAGAATATGACATATGAATACCCTTCTCTCCGAGATAAAGTAGCTCAGACTGTGCCTGTACCAATTAAAAACAAAACAAAACAAACAAACAAAAAAACCCAACAACCTGATATGACTTCTGATAAAATATGGGAGAGAAAGCGTTGGCAGGAACATGGCCATAACCACCAGTGAGCACAGCACTATCCTTTAAAACCTATGTTTGTTGCTTTGTGAAATGACTTGGGTTTTCTCAGTAACTGTGTTTTTCAAGTTGTTCACCCTGTAAAAATATATTTTATTTTCTTTATTTTCATATATTTACAGAAATGCAAATATACAGAAAGGTGGGAGGTTGAGGTTTTTCATACAGTATCTTACACCTACACTAAAACACTGCAAATTCTTGCAATCCAGAAACAGGAGAAGCCAAGCACCGCAATTTTGGACGGCACAGGCATATACATATATTACGCCACACAGCAATGCATGCCTTCTCAGCAAGCTGATGCCAAAGCTGAATCTTAGAACAACAAACAGGAAGTGGCTCCCCACATTGCCCCATCCCATTTTGTCAGGAGATGTTGCATGCGCTCAACTCCACAGCATATTTCTGGCCTTTTGAAGTTAACTGCCTGAGAGGTTACTGAGAGCAAATATGATTGGAACAGTGTGGCAAAATAGAAACGTTTTGCTGACAGTCCATTTTCACAGCAAAGAGCTGATGGAAGCCATCAGCTTTCCTTGGCAAAGCCCTATCAATGGAAAAACTGTTTTTTCTGATGGCCTTTTTCACCTTCCCAGTCCCTCTGCACCTTCAGCTGTTTGGCACCACAGCTCTAGGGCAAAACGGGCCATAAGTCCTCATGACCCAAAGAAAATCATGTGAATTACTGTATTTCATGGTGTGCTATCAGTCCCTAAAAATGAAGAAATAATGGCCTTTGAAATCCACCTGAATTGAAATGCTTAACGTGAACATTTTATGCATGTTTTCCAGTGAAATGGTAATGGAATATAAGAAGTGATTAATTATTTTAATCTAAGATTTATTCTTTCAAAAGGTATCTATATGAATAACTTCAATTTTTGTGAAACTCCTGCCCTTCATGCCATACATACACTTACACTGTCACGTTAAACCACCTATTGCAAAGTATACGTGTTTCATAAAAATGTAAGAAAAGCCATATTAAGCCATATCCATCTGGTCCAGTATCCCATGTCCACCAGTAGTCTGTCTGGCAGAAGAAACCGTGATATATTCTAGATATAGTGTTCCAGATCCCACTTTCCATATGCATGCTGTCTCACCGATTCCTAGGTAGTGTGGTCTTTCTTTCCATGAATTGGTCTGATTGATTTTTTAATGTATGCAAACTTTTGTTGTTTACCATATACTGCAGCAATTTTTATCAATCTTTTTTTACTCATGAAGTTTTGGTGGCAAAACTTCACCTAGATGCCTGTTCAGAGTCCATCAATCTAACCTGGATGGACCAGCATGGCCTTCTGCTCCCTTTCAAATCTTACCGCGAAAGACTTAAACATACTCAACAGAAAAGTCAAATTTTGAAATACTGAAGTCCTCCTCTAAATCCAATAGCTTTTCCTACACACCAGGGAAAAAGTACCCATTAAAAAGAGCCAACAATGCCTCTGCTAGAGCTGCAGCTCACTCAAGTCCCAATACAGACCATCAAGAAAAGCCCAATTTGAAGTCAATGTCCACATTTGCACCTTAATATAAACAGATTTTGGCTTATCATCTCTATGTACAAGTAAAATCAGATTTGTCATGGAGTCTTTAGAGAAGATATATTTTAAGCCCTCTAAACTGCATGAAAAACCCAAGGATTATTTTTAAGAGCTATGCTCTTTTTCTTTCACTGATCACTGTTAGAGCAAATCATAAAGGCTGAACCATTCTTGCCGGCTTTATTGTTTGCATATATTTTAAATAAAACTTTTATTTTATTTGAGAACACTTTGATGTTAATATTCATGCATCTTTTTTCCTTTATCAGAGTGCTATAAGAAATTATTGTAACAAACACTTGCACAAATGAGCTATATAGATTTTGCTTTACTGTATCAGGGATGCTCCTAAACAAGGGGAGCAGTTCCCTTCCAGCCCTTCAAATGTAGTTAAATATTAACTAAAAATAAATTAGTAATAGTTCAAGTGCTTAACCATCCAAGTGTTTAATAGTTTTAGTGTTTCTATGCATCCAATGTAACAGAAGATACTTTTCTTTCATGGTAGTTAGTTTTTTAGGCTAATAAAATGGACTTTTGAGACAAATATGTACAGTTGTAGGAAACAGACAGGTAGATAACAATACTTGTCCAATTTTTAAAAGTACTCATTATTCAGGCTATACAATATGGTTCTTACCTTCAACAAACAACCCATGATATAGTCTAAACTCCTTTAAATGGAAGCAGTTTCACTATTGCTTTTGCACAGAGCCACACTGGACCTGTAGCATTAAACAGAAGGCAATACTCATTCTTAGCATGATTCTGCAGCGTGGCAACGCATGCTCACTGGCACTGCTCAGTATCTAATTGTAGAAGGACGTCTCCTCTGCTGATCTGAAAGTTCCACCACAGCTGAGAGCTCTTCAGGTTGATGCTCCATGGAGCTGCAACTTTTCTTTATGTTTACCTTCCCAGTTTAAAGACAATTATCAGCACTGCCCTCACACATAGGTGTGCCAGTAGGTCCCTGGTGTGACCCTCCCACTGCACTCCCACCACTTCTCCTTGTGGTCAGTGGCATGGGTACAGTGCCCCACAGCATGGACCACCTCTCCTGGCATCTTCTCCCAGCCCATGGGGAGACCTTGGCTGCTGAGGAACAGCAAAGGGCAGGAGTCACCCTGCAATGCACCTTTTGGTGGGAGCACCCATCTCCAGTTTTCAGAGGCAAATGAGGCACTCCTGAGGTACATGTAAATGGAGGCATTGATACTCTACAAGTTAAACAATAGCCATATAATAGCAAAACAAGGTTCAGTTGAGAAATTTAAAATAAGTACCATATGACATTAAATATTGCATTTTCTTACCAATATAGGGCATGATGACAGAGAGGGGATTAATTTTTAAAGTTCAGTCTATCTACCTACCTCTAGCAACTATCTCAATATTTACACCATGGTCATCACTGTTTTATCTAAGGAGCTATCAGAGAAGTTGTGAACTTCGGAGTTAAAAGAAAAGACCTCTTTTAATCTCAAAGGTCATGTGGATGCTATAAAAATACAGATATGCGGTTCTATAAAATCTCCAGGTACATTTATTAGAACAAAATACATGTGCAGATTCTTGTTTCCTGTGATACAGGCTTGCTTCAACCTCACTGCAGGGACACAGCTGAGCAGTGCTTGAGAATATTGGTCCTGTTAGTTTTAAGGAAGCAGTGAAAGCTAAGGATGTGTGAGGTAACATTCAGGACAGACCTTTATTAATTTTGGTAACTACTCTTTGTGCTGCTGTGCTGGTTCAGCTTAAGATGTGGAAATAACAAAGAACAGATTACTAGGAAAGCTGATTCATCCCTTGTCCTTAATGGGATGCCCAGACAGAGAAAAGTAGGCAGCAGTTCCCCATCCTGCAACAAGCATCCCTAGGCTAACCTTAACCTCATCCATATTCTTGTTCCTGCAATAAACTGTTTCACGTGACATGGCCCAGTCTTGCAAAATTTCTGTTTGGAGGTGCAGTCAAATTCTCACTGCTTCTAAAAAGCTGGGAAAGATGCTCCTATCTTCTCCCTTGTTTCCTGAAGCTGGTCAAATGCAGAAGAGAAAAGCAAAGGAAAGGAACAGGGGATTTTTTTTAAATGCAAATATTACCCTGGTCTTTTACCATCTTTAGCAAACAGGCTTGACACTCAATAACCCAATTAGGTAAATGAGAATTTTTACTCAATTTATGGCTGCATAATCAAGCATAGGAAAGAAGAAAGTGACAATTCAAATGAGGAACATATCAAGCAGATTCTGTTCCCTCTGTTACAAGGCTCACAACTGCCTAACAGAGACATTCTGAAAAACCTTAATTTAATCTGCTCCAACTATTAAAAAGTATCTCTATAGAAATTTATTTGAAACTAATACTTTCTGAACAGAAATGAGCCAGATTTTTAGAAGTGCTAAACTTCCATACTCGCACTGATTTAATCTGGATCTGTGGAAGCTCTTCTTTTCTCAAAAATCAAGACCTAGAAGTTCATGGTATGGGAAAATAAAATGTCCACAAAAAAAAAAAAAAAGGGAGAAGCACTTCTGTTATGACATTAAATTCTAGGTCTAATGTTGTGCTGGGAATAGTTATTTACACTTCTGGTAAATTTCATATCAGAAATCCTAGTCCACGGAGAATACTCTCCCCAACACTCCCTCCAAAAAAAACCAACCCTAAGCCACTGTAAACTTAAAATTCCTATGCTTCTTTTCTATGTATTGTTTCATCAATTGCATTCATAAATGCCTACATATATATGTAGATGTACAAGTTTATGCATAGAAATCTATGGCTATATATCATGTATGAAACGGAACTTTACATGCAGACATAAGCCTTATACTATTGAGACATTTATGTTTATCCACACCTAGTTCCTGCTGGTACCAATGGCAAAATCACAGACCAGTTATTTGGCTAACTGTGGGTTTAGGTTCCCTACTTCTCTTATTCAGACTCTGCAGATCAGGTAGCTGTGTCACAGAACCAATTAATTCTCAATGATCATGAATGCAATATAAACTCCTAATAATATCACAAGATACCAAATTCATTTTGCTATAGGTTAAAAATACATGATAGATTACAGTGACATATCCAACTACTGGGTTACGCGATAATACTTCTGGTAGCTGAGCAACTTTTTAAAATCCCTGTGGTTAATTAATTCAAAGTCACAGAGACATTTGTAAGTAACTTAACCACTTCTGAAATGTTTTCTAGCTAAACTTGTCAAAATGCATGCCATTATAAACTTCAGCCAGTTTAAATCCTGAGGTATCATTCCGATGTTTAAACAGCTGACTGTTTCACTGCTACCTATTTTAATTAAACTGTACATGCTGAAAATAACATTGTGACAAAACATGCTAATTGCTAATGTTTGAGTTACCTCCCGAGACTGGCCATATGTTAGGAAACACTGTTTAGCAATGACTCGATTGCATGCTGTAGTTGACAGGGGCTTTATGGAAATGTAAAAGCCAAGCGTTCACTGCTACTGAAATGACACCAATTCTGGACTGTTCAATACATTTAAAAATATGGATTCCATTTTCTAAAGCAGTCTAACTCCATTCGCACTGAAATCAGTGACAATAGACCAACAATTTATGCTTCTGAAAAAATCTCTCTTTGATGATCACAAAGGATTCACTTTGTAATGAGAAATTTCCCTTTAATCTCCCATACAACTCAGATCGCTAACTCCATGATTGCACAGGTACTCTCACATTCTTACGGGGCTCCAGTAGCTAAAAAAGCACTAGCCAAGGCCCTAAAAATCTTCCATTATTAAGTTTCTGAAATCTATCCATTTATTTGGAGGAGCATGTTAATAGAATCCTTTGTTTCTGATATTTAGTTACTTCACAATTCTGTATTGTGCAATCATTATAATAACAGCACAAAAAATATGTCTAAATTTCCAAATAAGCAGTTACCAGTAGCATAAAATAAATGCAAAGGCCATTTCATCCATCTGCTGAGCTCTGTAAAATAACTGCAGCTGTTTAATATAGGAAAACTCCAAGTATCAAAAGCACCCTGGTAGTCAGTTACCACTCCCATAGAAATATTTTGGAGCATCTTCATTGTTTTACATTAGATTCCTGTGTTTCACAGCAACATATTCAACAAAACAAGAGACCATGCAAGAGGTCTGCTAATGTCATAAGAGAGAGCTTATTGTCAATGAAACAACCTTGTTGCTTGAATGAAACTAGACTGTTCATAATACAGTGTGAACCTACAGATGATGTTTTTAATGTGGGTTGAGATTTTTAAAGGTTACTGTACTTTTGAATCAGCACAGTATTCTTTGATCTTTAGCTATATCCAGTTTTGCTCCACCTTTTGAAAAAGCCGTCCTCTACTGAGTCTCCTAAATAACCTCACAAGGTATGTTTTGCAAAGTCTAAGCACTACAGAAGTTTCAAAATTTACTCTTTAAGTGCAATTATGTGCAGAATAATTAGGCACACAGAAGAATAATTATTTGCAGAAGCAAGCCAAAAGGCCTACTGCTCATCAGCATTATTGTATCTATTTTTACTTAGGGTTAATATAACAGTGAAAATAAGAACAGGACTGAATAGGGGGAAGAAAACATTTTGGGGAACACAGGAAGCAGGAGAGAAAAAAGGAGAAGTAAAAATTAAGGGATTGTATGATATGTGTTAAGAGATTAAAAGGAAAAGCCAACAGTTGCTAGCATTCAACCCTAATATTGTATTTCATCAAAGAGAGAACTAGAAGACATTAGCTCATGTGTACTTTCTGATTTGTGAGTGTCATGCTAAGGGTAGAAGATGAACAAGTAAAGGATATATCTATTTGGAAACTTTTGTTTGAACTTCCTTAGCATGTCTTTGACAGCAAAGCCAGTCCTTATAAACTTACTCTACAAGGACTTTAACAAGACATTTTAAGGATAAATGCTCACAAAATATTAGCACAGAGAAAAATCAGAAATTTTAATCATGAAAATTTTGACTGAAAATTTAATTCTAAAGCTTACAATCATCAGTCCAACAATAATTCAGTCCTATGCCATACGGAAATAGAAATAACTTGAAACCAAACTCAGTCATGAGTTCACAGGTTATTGATACGCTGAAATATATATTGTATATGCTGAGATGCATAAAAGCTATGTGAAGTTCAGAATACATTTGGAGTATGTACAAATAATAATCAGAAGAAAAGGTTAAATTTAAATAATTCGTTCACTGCAGCAAAATGAGCTCTGACTCTCAATAACATCCTTCTAGAAAAGACTTTTAACAAAGTTCTGTGGTAATGAGTATTAATTTCATCTTGCATGTACAGTTTGATTTAGTTTTTAATAATTGCAGCTAGTCTCTTAGTGTTAAACTGCATTTTTGTATCTGCCACCTGAAAAAAAGTCCTTTTCTCTTTAATCCTTTTGTTCATTGAAGTGTTCTATTTTTCCATTCTAAAAACAAAACAAAAAAAAAAAAAAGGAAGTAATTTTTTGTACTTTCTACTCTGCCTCATTTTTTATGAATACCATTTAAGCTTTCAGTTTCACAGGTGGTCTGATCAGTCAAATTCCTGAAGAGCAGCTTAAGAGATCACATCCTAAATTACGATCACTGTTAAAGAGTTTAGAGAACTGACCATCATGATTGCAAGTGTCTTCAGCAAGCAGTCTAAGCCTCGTAGACAATACTTACTGATCCAAAACTTTGTTGAAA
Organism: Psittacus erithacus; assembly: GCA_009867235.2. Lineage (NCBI taxonomy): Eukaryota > Metazoa > Chordata > Aves > Psittaciformes > Psittacidae > Psittacus > Psittacus erithacus. The sequence continues at coordinate 16,647 of WYDI02015331.1, forward strand.
TTGTTTATAAAGTTTTGACTTTCAGTGTCAGTTTTTTGCCCACTCTGTATCCAATGCAGGCCTTTCATCCTAGATTTTTTTGTTTTATTTCAGTGAAGGTAAGCTCTCCTTCTGAGTCATCGCGTCTCTAAACAAACATAGCCACCCGAGCAGTTCACAAATCCACCACTTCTGTTTTCCAGACTCCTCCTCTCCTGCCTGAGTTAGGATCTGAGACACTTTCCTTCTCAGGGGTGTTTCACCACCAGAGCAGACTCAACACCTCACTTTGCAATCATTGCAAACACAAACGTGGTCCTGTCAATCTGGTCAGTAACTTTGTTGTCAGTTGTGACTTAAAGCTTTAGACCCTCATGTTTAAACTCCTTCCAAGTCATAAGATCACCTTTTCTATACTTTCATGTCAATTACTTCATTGTTACGGCAACTGTCTTTCCTCTGGCCTTGACCTTATGCCACCTTACTCTCTTTATATTCATGCAAAACACTGCTATGAAGTCTGTTATCTGAAGTCCACAGTTTTAGGATGAGCCCATGTAATTTCTCTCACTGTGCTCTCTTTCTACTGCGTCAGACACAAAATATTCGTTTTCCCCTACCTTATGATTTCTCTTTTGCCATCAGGTCATGATGGCATTCTTTAGAAACCACTTGATACATTTCCAGACTGTCAGTGTACGTTCTCTCTCCCAGCACATCATAGGTTTTAAGAGTTCTCTGCAAACACCCGCAAAGCCACGTCAATTGCCTTCCTTCTTTTAAACTCTTCCCAAGGCACCCAAAAAATCAAATGCTTCAGCATTAAACTACCATGTACAGAGATGTTTTCCCTTCAGTTTTCCCTTTGTCTTCCTTTTGCCCACCTCCATGGCTGCTCTGGGTTTTTGCAGCGCTCAGCACATGGCAGTTCTGTCCTGGGACCACAGCTCCCACAGGCTGCAGGGATGCTGAAAAAAATCATCAACAAATATAAAATCTATATGAAAGGTAAGGCAAGGGAGCACGCCACATTAAGTCACCTTCCTCACACCACTGCAAGACTTGATATTAAGGCAACAAGGAAAAATGTTAACTTGTGCTGTCATGAAAACGCCAGAAATTCAAGAAAGAATAGTAACCAGTCAGCCTCCATCCTATATACCTCAAATTCCTGCATATGTCTTTTCTGCTTTCCTCTGTGTTCTGTAAGTAGCTGGGACTTGAAATGATAATTCCTGTTCATCTTTTCGAGCCTTGCAGATATCTCATCACCACAGCGTTACTACAAGTAACGAAACACAGACATTAATTCAGTGTGTTACTACCTCCCCCAGTCATTCCAGAGGCAGAAAGCAAAACTGCAGAAGTTCAACAGCATATATAATTTACAAGATGTTCTTAAATTAAAAAATAAAATAAAATAAAACCCCCATCTTGATAACATGGGTAGGATCTGATGTCTGAGAAATATATTCAAGTCTGCTTCAAAATGTTGGCATTTTCAAGACAAGACCATTTAAAGGGCATAACCTAATGAATCATTAGCACCAAAGCCCATCTAAATTAAAACTATAATAAGATGCTTTTAGAATCATCGCACCCACTTTTTTTCCCTCTCCACCCTTTCTATTTCATTTTCAGAGAATATCCAGAATTCCATTTACTTAAATGTGCCCTTAAAAATGGCTGATTCTGATAGATTTGATGGAGTCCCTCTCTCTTCTGTGATAGGAAATAAATTGGACCTAATGTTTTTAAAAAAGAAAATGTGTCAGATCATGTTCCTATTCTCAATGGAAGGGGAAAGACATTTCTCTCATTAGCAGGATCTGCCCTAATTTCAGATTAAGTCTTACACGATACGCATGAAATACATGTATTTACATTCTTTCTATAGATTTCTACTTAATATAATGACATTTTTGTTCACACATTAATACTTTCTGTGGGTTTTTATGAGAATTAAATCATCCAAAATAGGATGTCTTCAGTATTATATTCAAGTTCTATAATGTCCAGAGGCATTTAGGAAATGGCCTAGAGAAACAAACAACAAACAAACCCACCTCTAATAGCTGAAACTCGAAATATTTGAGCTCTGTGCAATATGGCTCATCTCCATTCTGGCTCAGCCTGCTTGCGAGGGCCCAGCAAAAGCAACAGTTCCCAAATTCTCAGGGAATCGCAGAGAAGACTTGACCACATTACCAAGAGCAAGTTTTGATCTGAATGAGCTGAAAAGGCAACATTTTAGGCACTGAAGCCTTTCCCAAACTTTATGCTCAACCCATTTACAACAACTGACAAAGAACACAAGCTGCTCCCCAGTGTCACATAATACAATTTATTATGATGGAACTGCAGATGACTCTTTTCTGAATAAGCTGGCATTGTAAATTCATTATATCTGGATTCTCATATTCTCCTCCTCCACCAGCACCACCCCCCCCAAAAAAAAAAAGCAGTATCTCTTTAAGCTGCTCCTAAAACATGAGTATTTGAACCCTGAAGGACGGAACCTGAGAGAACCATTCTTGGGAAGTTTACTTGTAAATTTGACAGTTTACCAGAATAAATTTCCTTATGTCATTCACTGCAAATTAGTTCTCTTTAACTGACCTGTGCCTATTTGTTTGTGAGCAGACAATTTGTGGGACTTCTTACATTTGAGTTGCAAATGTCTGCAAAGGTGAAATAAAGGTAATTCGGAACAGAATAAGTAGAATCAAAAAAGAAGCTCTAAATGTTTGAGGTCACATGTCAAATACAGATATAATTTTAAAATACATTAAATTTCTATAATGGTTGAACTGACAAAGCAGCAGTCTGAATTCTTCACTGTACTCACTGTGCTTAAGAATGCCAATATCTGAGGTTCGGATTCAGCCTGTATTAGAGGTAGGGTGAGAAAATTGCAAAAAAGAAAGCCCAATTTAGGAGCTCTAGCTCTTAAATCATTTAGCTGCTGCCAGAAAGCCCACCCACATACACACAGAAATGAGCACCTATAGTATGGATGCTATGTACACCCACTTTATCAGACTGCTGTTAGTCATTTCAGCAATATCTCTACTGTATCTCTATTGCACAAGTCAGCATGTAAGCCCAAGTATTAATTTTTACTCTTTTTTTTTAAATCTTTAAACACATTAATGACAACTGAAAAGTGAAAGAAGTACAAGCTAAATACAAATACTAATTAAAGGAAAATATTTTTATATTTGTTTTGATTTAAATGGTTTAAGTGGGATAAGCAGAAGCAAAGAAGCTGACTGTATGGAGAAAGGAGAAGAGACAATAAGACTTATTTGTGTAGATTTACGATTGACTTATTAAACCAAACAGAGCGTTGAATTATGCTTGGTAGGGAACAGTCTCGCACTGGCAAAAAGAGGCAGATGGGCAGCATTATATTCTTCATACATTCTGTTAATTTGTGCATTTTCCTCTTTCAAAAAAGTGTCAGAATTAACTGTGATCACTTTGTGATCATTTTCCATTAAGCAGCCACCAATTCAGTATTTCACAAATCCGAAATTTCTGAGGAATGTGGCATTCCATGCTACTTGCCAAATCCATTGCTCAGGATATAAGCATCTATCTTTCTGGCTTCCCTGCCAAGGGAAGGATCTCTTAGAGCTACAAGGCTGCTGTGCCAAGGAGTAGCCCTCAGAATTTGGAAGGGCTGATCAGAACTATTTCAGTCAAAACCACAAACAATTTCATTTTTCAAAAAAAAGGAAGAGAATTTTGTAAAACTGACCTGGCAAGTGAGACCACGAGCCTAAGGAGAGCCTAATTAAATTCAACAGATTCTCTCTGAAGCAGCAGCGAAGGGGAGGAAGCACTTAAAAGAAAACTGAGTAGTAAAATAAAAGATAATCTGATCACCACACACAATTACAAGGAAGAGTAATTCATTACAAAAAAAAGGCTTAAATATATAATCTATTACATTCATTTTTTTCCCAAGTATAAACAAAAAGTCTTTATCTCAAATTTTTGAGGGCTTATAACTAATTAAAAATATTCATAACAAACAAAAGCACTTGTTCGGTCCAAATAAGTCTCTGCCCACATAAATGAAATCAACCCAGAATCACAAAAAAAAATTCCCAGCTTGCTTCATACTCTTCAACCCTCAGCGAAAGCTCAGCAAAAAATAGCTCTGCAGCATATTCTGAAAGTTAAATTTGGGCTATTTTGGACCTCAGGGAGAATAAATTCTGAAATCAAAGAATCTTCATGGAAACCCCCTATCACCATTTCCTTTCTATTAAGAGAAAAGCTCGATCATTTATGCATCTCTGCAGACGATATCTGTGGTAATACACAGATGCCTAAAAAATAGCCTGTTAAAAGGGCCAGCTGAAATATTTTTCAATAAATTTAACTCAGTTCTGAACAGCAAGCATCTTGCAAAGATCAGAGGTACATTATAACATCCTACAGATAGACAGCCACAGCCTGCACTAGAATCAGCATGAGTCATTTTAAGGCGTAGGTCATACACTTTTAGCATACAAGTCTCAAAGAGGAAAAGGTGCAGATGTCTACAGTATATCTTAGACAACTGCCACCTTTTAGCTATGGAAGACCAAAGAACACCTTTTGGCTTAAGATAGGCACCCGATCAGATTTTTAAAGTGTTCCTAGGACCCAAGAAAATCAGCACAATGTTCAAATTCATGTCCTGTAATTCAAATTCATGATCCTTGTGTTTGAAGGATCTCTCAAAGGCATTTTGTGAGGTCCGGACTAAAAGGAGCACAACTTGGATTCCCTGACTCTGGGTGGTTTCTCCACACACTTTATGTTTCTTTCTCCCAGCCTTACTCTTATCACCATCACTCTCATCTGTGCTGAATCTTCACTGCTTTCCTGCCTTCCACACACTTGTCTCAAGCACTCATTAAGATCACATGATACAGGGAGGAAAAGCTAGGTGTCACTGCAGTTTATGCCACTCATGCTGATTTGTTTATGATGCTGAATGAAAGTGTGTGCAAAGCCCAGATTACTGTCTCACAGGTCAATCTACCTCCAGTTCAACAAAGTAACATGGCTACACATATATTTCATACCTAGGTGTAGCATGCATATCTAGGTGTGGTAAAGTTGACTAATACAAAATACACCTTTCACAGTCAGAACATAATCTAAGGCTGCCTAGGAAAGTCTAGACAATTGAAAATGTAATGTATCAGCTTTCATAAACTTCTGGAAATAATCCAATTTTGTTAATCACCTACAGTCATAAAACTTGTGTCAGACTGCCAAGATGCCAAACATCAAAGTCTACGGGAGGTGGACATTTCCTAGTGTTTTCAACTCTTTGCTCTCATTTATTTCTCTAATCATAATCCAAAATCCTGCAATAAACAAAATAGCCTCAGTTTCAGAGCACCATTCACATTAAGAAGTAAAAAAAAAAGCACCCTGCTTAACATATATTTGCAGTGCACCAGAGAAGCGTCAAAGCCATAAAATCAGACTTCAAACTCTGCCAAGGACAGAGGGAGCTCACAGCCACTGTTCAAAATGAGAAATATTTAATTATGCAAAAATTAATTAATATTAGAATTACAGCCTTTTCCTTACATGGGTCTTAATCCACACTTTGTCCATCTTTTACTGTGAAGCCCTTCTTCAAACAAACACGTACATGCTCTCCTTAAAATTTCATGTTCCAAGCAGATCTTTATACGGTGACCTTATTCTGATTATCACTCCACAGTTTTACCCGTCCCATTTGTTCCCTAGCAAAGGGTTTTTAAAATTCCAGAGTAGCTTCACAAACTTCACAGGCAGCTGACAGTGAACTCCCAGGTTCCTGAAGGTTTTTCTGATATATTGTGCCATGAGACCCAGACACATGCATATCTCAGAAGTCTGAATGGAGACAAACCTTCTGAAATTCAGTGGCAGAGGCACACTCCACAATTTGCATCCAGAAAAATGGACACTAATTTTAAGCACAAAATATAAACCCCCTGCAAACCACTCAAAGGTGTGGAAAGTAGTGGCTGGGGTGATAAGGGGGCTGGAGCATCTTCCATACAAAGACAGGCTGAGAAATTTCAGGCTGTTCAGCCTGGAGAAGAGAAGGCTGCATGGAGACTTCATAGCAGCCTCCAGTATCTGAAGGGGGCCTACAAGGATGCCAGAGAGGGGCTCTTTATCAGGGACTGTAGTAGTAGGACAAGGGGTAATGGGTTTAAACTTAAACAAGGGAAGTTTAGATTAGATATAAGGAAGAAGTTCTTTACTGTGAGAGTGGTGAGGCACTGGAACAGGCTGCCCAAAGTTGTGAATACTCCATCCATAGCAATGTTCAAAGCCAGGTTGGACAGGGCGTTGAGCAACATGGTCTAGTGTGAGGTGTCCCTACCTATGGCAGGAGGATTGGAACTAGATGATCTTAAGGTCTTTTCCAACCCAAACCATTCTGTGATTCTATGAGTCTATATACGTAGTTGGTAAAGGCAGTAGTGATGGTAGCTCAGCAGAAAGACAGCTCTGCATCTTGGGTCCTTAGCTAAATGTGCATAGCCCAAATTTCTTTTTTTAAATGTGTATCTAAAATTAACACATCAATTCATATCTAACTGCCTTAGTTAGCAGCCTCACTTTCAAAAAACTTCCGTGAACTCAGCAGATCTCCTAAAGCCAAGACATTTCTTTGAGATCACCAATTCAGGGCTGGAGACAATGAAACAGCCGCAGCTCTACACACCAGTTTCTGGGTGTCTATAATTTAAAGGTACCTAATGTGCTCTATTATAAAGTCCTGTTTTCAGTTGTTTCTAGTTTTGCCAGACTCTCAGAATCTGCACTGAAATTTTCTACAGCAGAAGTCTGCCTCAGGCTTCCCTTCCTCCCCTTTTGTTTTCAGAGTTTCAGTTAAAACTGCTCAGCTATTTCTGAGAACAAAGGACTAGAAGAAAAACATGTTGTTTTGTCCATTGTTTAAAAAATAAAAAAAATAAATCCTGGCTGCGAATCTCTTCTATCTCCTTCTTTTGAGTGGGACATAAAAGATCACGTAAGAAATATCGCCCTCATGGTAGGTATAAGGATTATTATATCCCTGTGAAAAGCTGTCCAAATTTGGCAGAGCCTCCTAGGGATTCTGGTTCATATGCATCTGTAGAGACTTCAGAGGCAACTTTTGTATTTTCCCAAGGTTCAGTTGCCACTTAAATGCTCTAATCCTTTCCCTGTTCTTCTTCCTCATTTCTGCCTGGGCTGCCCTGTGGCCATGCCCATGGGCCCAAAGCAAACTCTTGGTGTTTCTTACCTATCCTCATCTAGGCACCCCAGAAGCTCTTAGAGCTGGGGCTTGAAAGCTCTGCTGTGCCCCTTAGCTCAGTGTTTCAGGGGGAGAAAATAAAATAAAAGGGAGAAAAAAGCTGCAGGACACAAAGTGAAATAAATCAGCACCAGGTGACAGCTAGGTGAGCTAAAGCAGAAGATAGTAGTCAAGGAGGAGCAGAAAAGGACTACATAAGAGAAAATGTAGGGAAGATAATGGTACAAACAAAATTTAGGAGTCCCATGTTGTTTTCAACAAGTGGAACCATCAGGAAAATGGGCATCATACTGCTGGCTCTGTAACTGCCAGAGGCACTAACGCTGTTCTGGTCTATGGTCCAGAGACTCGAGGTTGTGTTAAGTGATCTTAAATTCCATGTGATTCTACGTTTTATCTATTTTAGACTTTTTTATTTTATCCTTTCCCCTTTTTTTTTTTTTGTTCTCTATTTTTAAAGTTGAGGAGCTACATTAAGAATATTTGTGATGAAAAGCCAAGTATACTGGTATTCCGTACGGGAAATACCAGTATTATTGCATTTACATACAACTTCAATTCACTTCCCTTATAAATACAAATCATGATACTGCTTTTAATAACACAGTCACCTGCCTCATTCACTGCATGAGAGAAACCTACCTTGGGAAAAATCTTGAACCATATGGCACAAAAGGCTATCATTTACAGGATCTGAACCTCAACCTTTACAGGATCCATACCTCAACCAGACAAGAGATACAAAGCAATTAACACAAAGCAATTAACTGTAACAAAAGCAAAGATAGTCTTCTGGTAAAAGTATTCCATTTTTGCAGTTGAAAATAAATAGGAGTCTATCTTTTTTATCCCTTTTTACAGTTACTGTGTATTCTTTGCTTGTGAATTCTTAATGCAAGGCACCTGGGGTCAGGTTGGCAAAGGTACCAAATACTTCCACCTAAAATGAATAGGAACTGTGCTTTCAGCATATAAAGAACCATGAGATACCAAATGTTTGTAAAGGAATTGTGAAATGTTAGCTATGCAAGGTGGATGGGCCCTGTTGAAAGTTGCATTGTCAATGTTTTAGTTTTCTTTTTCTGAGATAAGATGAATCTTTTCTCAAAAAGATTTGGAACTGCTGAATTAATCTTTCTTTGTAAATCACTTGTATACTTAGTTAAGCAGACCATGGGGAGGGGTGAAACAAAACATGGTTTTGTACTAATTCTGGGGTTTGAAAGTGCTATCTTATGTAAGGCCTAAATCTGAAGAAATGGGGTGTTTAGTAACTGAATGAGATCTTGTTCTACGGTTGTACTAATGGTGTACTTGAGAACTATGCTACAGCACATTTCTAGAAGGGTATACAGCAATCTTGTGTAAATCCCATTTGTTCTTAACTTTTACCTTGGGATTTTCTAAATCTAAGTTTTTACTCTGCTATTCTTCATGTTTTCTTACCATGAATCTTGTTGACTCTTCATGAAGTATCTGGGTCCATGGGAGAAATTATGCATGGTGATGGATAGGATACTTTCAAAGTAGTTGTCATAGAGTCCCCCCTATAATAAAATGAGAATTAAGCATAGTTATTTCTCTACTAGGGTACCAGGTGCCCATAAAAATGGTAATTTTCGGAAATGAATCAATAAATATAGCTAATTATTGGCAAATAGCCTAAAGCCATCCCACTTTCTAGAGCTCTGATCTTCTCATAACTCATATGTTAGGCAGGGTCAGGTTTGGATCATTATGTAACTGTGAATCCCCTGGGAAAAGCTTGGGAGCTCTAGGCTGCACTAGGGGCTATTCAGTAGGTGGCATTATATCTCTAAAGATGGTGCCAAGACAGCCCCCTCGCAGAATATTTCATAAAGCAACTTGCAATCATAATCCTCATCTTTGGCCCCCATCTGTCCTTACAATTCAGTAATCCCATATAGTTTCCCATCTGCAGAAGGGCACAAATGGAGGTGTGAGTTTCAGCATTCCTGCCAAGTTCTAGAGGAACTTGGTGTTCAGCCTCACGCAGAGGGATGTAGACACCTTAGGCACTAAGAAGTTCCTCAAATCCCCTTTCTGTCTGTCACAGGGTCTACATTTTGGTACCTACGTTATAGGTGGTGGCTTGTGTGCTCCAACCCTAAAACTCTGAGACTAGGTGTTTATAGCTAACTTTACCCAGCAAAGGAACTCATAAAACTTGCAGATGCCAGTCTTGATCCTGCACAGAAGACAGCCTGAATGTACTGAACAGGGGGAAATCATTGTCACTTAATTCAGACCTGAGGGTTCCATTTGCTGTTAGGGGTCAGAAAAACTCAGAGAAACAAAAATAAGTCAGAAATTTTTAATGTTTGTTGGGGAAGGAAGTTGCTGAAGGTGATATGTAGCTAGAGACAAAACAGATGTTTATGATACATACATTTAAAAGAAAAACAAGTTGGAAATGGTCTTCTGTAATAGCAAGCCAAACCTTGGAAATAACGGACAAACTAGACCCAGATCCTACAGAGACTTATGAAGCTTTGTAGCTCTGCATTCTCTGTATACTCCCCTTGACCTCCAGAGCCTAGATTTCATTGAAAGTGGATGGACAGACCTGTAATTTCTTAACTGACCTCTGAAAATAGGATTAATTCCTAAACCTCTGAAGTACTTTGGCAAACTTTATCCTGAGTCGTTTCCGTAGAGACAATAAGCCACACTGGATTTCAAGTTGCTTACTATATGCTTTTTTCTCCTTATACACAGTGGCTCCTATTTAGGACTTGACAGGGAGGGTTTGAATGTAAGTGATCCACTTCTTATTTACGGATGCCCTTTTGTTTTGTTTTTTTTTCAAAGAGTATGTGCATGGCATGACAAAGGATATAAGAAATTGCAAAAGAGAAACTTGACGCTGGTCTCCAGACTGGCCTGGCTGTGTAGGTGTGGCCCTCTTACCATTACACTGATTACTTTGTTGAGATTGAAATTGTAGTTTGTGGAATTTAGCCTAAGAAAGAACAAGCTACCTCTATTTTGATACCCACAAAGGGAGGGAAGGGGGGAGTGGCAGCAGATTGCATTATGCCTGAAAAAGCCATTTAGAAAACGAGCAACATTTTAATTTTGTTTCCTCTGAAAATCTCACTGGTTGCTACATTAGTCTTTGAACCATGCTCTCAACAATGCTGTTTTTTCTCAAGTCTTTAGAGTCAGTTTATTCAATTGGTTATGAATGACTTTCAGCTGCTCCGCAAATTATTATTGCCCAGGCTCCACTGCAAAGAGGGGTCACTTGCAGTTTCCATTATAAACCCAGGTTTTCAGGTGTTTATTATAACTCGGCAGTTTTCAAATCTGGGTTAAAAATTGGTACACTTCTTTGGTTTGGTTTCTGTTGTTGTTTTTTTTTTTTAAGGCCAGATGGGCTTTCTATCCTTCCTCTTCTTCTTTATCCCCACCTAAATTTTAACCTTTTAGGAGCTGAATAAAATCTCTATCAGCTGCAATGCTAAAAAATTATTGGCAAAGAAATTAATTTCCCTAATACTACTTGCATTTTGAGGGCCATGCTTGTGGTATATTCTCTG
>WYDI02015333.1:5000-12205 GCA_009867235.2 Psittacus erithacus
AGGGGATGTTGAGGAAGTGTGTTACATGAAGCATGTTCTTAGGTTAAATTACTGTAGTGTCTGTACATAGGTAAAGAGAAAAATCCACTATACTTGATAAGAGAAATTTATATTATTTATATGGAACAGAATAAACCAATTTACAAGAAAGGCACTTATGTGGGGAGCTTATTTATTAATGAGTGTAGTACACAAGCTAATGGGGTTGTAATGCAGATGCACCTAAAGCTCGAAGGACAGCGGTCTCCAGGCGCCATTCCCTCTTTCAGAGGAGAGAGGAATGTGAAAGCATTGCTTGGAAAATACTCCTGCACCATTCAAAACAGAGTTATGGAAAGTAGTTTTGTTTGTCTCATCGTAGACAGGATGGTCTGTGAGCATCTCCATCTCCTGCTGCAGGACATCAGTGGGGAAAGTCCCAGTGCTGGGACTGTAATTCACAGCTTCCACTAGATCCCACTTTTTCTGCTTTGGAGGGGTTTGGATGTGATTGTAAGGACACAGCAGGTCCACATCCCTGGCAGTGTTCAAGGCCAGGTTGGACACAGCGGCTTGGAGCAAGCTGCTCTAGTGGAGGGTCTCCCTGCCCATGGCAGAGGGTTGGGACTGGATGAGCTTTAAGGTCCCTCCAACCCAAATCAGTCTGGGATTCTATGATCCTGGGGCAGCTCCTCTGCATGGAGAGGCTCCAGAGCTCCTGGATCCCAGCAGGGAGGCATCCCACTGGGATCCAGAGGTCTGCAGGAGGGTGCGAGAAGCGAGGGACAAGCTGAGCCCCAGTTGGTCCAGGAAGGGGCGAGTTTGTGTAAATTCCAGTTCCCCTATTCAGTCTTTAACAAGCTTCTTTTGAGGCAGCTGTTTATAGACTCCTATTTCAGTTAATTATAAGAGCAGCTTTTTTGAAACACTAATTTTATTGGGTTTATTGATGTGCCCTGCTGGTTTTCCAGTGCTGGGATTGGGTTCTGCTTGGTTCCCTCAGAGGAAAAGAAAGCTTTCCTGCCCGATGAGGGAGACGTAAGCAGCAGCTGCGGCAGAGGGAGATGCTTGGGAGATGGTCCTGGGTGAGGAGTGGTGCTGGTGGGAATATCCATGCTGCTTCCAGAGGGTCTCGTTGCTTTCAGAGGGCACTGTGTGCCTGCCAAGCCACCTCGAATACGGGTACGGGCCTCTCAGCACATGCACATGCAGAAGTGACCATCCTGTGTGTGCAGTGGGATGTAAGTACACAAAGTCTCCAAAGAGGTGATCCGTGGCCTTGCAAGCAGTAAACAAGACAACTGTTGATTTCAAATGAAGGAAAGTGCTGAGCATTTTGTGTCCTTCCTGCTGCTGTGGGGCTGTATTTTGGGTTCTGAGGCCAGAGCCGGTTCTTTGTTGAGTAATTCCGTTTTAGGAAAGATCCTGCCAAGGAGCGTGGGGGACTATCTCAAAGCCCTGTAAAAAGCTTTGGAGAGAGACCCATAGAAACACCAGTTGAAGGGACCTCAAGGATCATCTGATCCAACCTCTCTTGGCACAGCAGGACCTAGACCAGATGTCCCAGCATCCTGTCCAGCCAGACTTTATCAGTGTCCAGTGTTGGGGAATCCACCGCTTCCGTAGGGAGATGATTCCAGTGTCTGCTTGTTCTCATGAGGAAAAATTCTCCTTTCGTGTCCAGTCAGAATCTCCTCAGGAGTAACTTGTGCCCATCACCCCTCGTCTGTTCCATGGGACTGCTTGTGAAAAGGGAGTCTCATCTTCTTTGTAGCTGCCCTTTAAATACTGGAACATGATGGTAAGGTCTCCCTGGAGCCTTCTTTTCTTCAGGCTGAACAAACCCAGCTCTTAGCCTTTCCTCACGTGGCTTCCCAGTCCTCGGATCATCTGTGTGGCTTTTCTCTGGGCCATATTTACTAACTGTGCATGTGAGACACTGGAACAAGTTCCCCAGAGAAGCTGTGGCTGCCCCATCCCTGGCAGTGTTCAAGGCCAGGTTGGACACAGGGGCTTGGAGCAAGCTGCTCTAGTGGAAGGTGTCCCTGCCCGTGGCAGGGGTTGGAGCTGGAGGGGTTTTAAGCTCCCTTCCAACACAAACCATCCTAGGATTCTATGTATTAGCAGTGTTTTCGGTGAGTCCTGTTCTTAACCTGCGTTGACATGAAACTTCGGATGGCGAGTGTCTGCTAGGATCCCAGATCTTGCAAGTTCCACGATCGTTTCATCTGATGCCAGTGTTTGTTTCTGTGGTTTCTGAGCGTTCACACCTAGTTTAACAAAAAATAAATGAGCACCCTTTCTTCACACTGATGTTAGAAGCTTCACAGCAAAATGGGGAGGGTCAAACTGGCCTCAGGGGATTTGGCTGGTGCCCTTCCTGCCATCTGTTCTCCTGTAGAGCTGCTATGGTGTGCAGGACATCAGAAGGACCTCATCCACACGAGGGAAATACTTTCATTCCATGTCTTTCAAGCAGCAGATGGGCAGCGAGTCTCTGGTTGTGGCAGGAGCATACACATTAGGTTGTATGCCCGTCTGCCCTGCGTGTCAGACATCAATGAGCCCATGGTAGGTCCTAACAGGAGATGCTCAGAGGGCACAGATTGCATTACACCCAACCAGGGAAGAAGCTGCTTTGAAAAATGTCCTGATGAGTTGAATTCTTAGGAGGTTCCTGATTTATGTGTATCTTAATTCATTTTAATAGGCTGGAGTATCTGCAGGTGCTGTTGCTTGTAATTCTGAGTGCTCGCTTTCATCTGGAATTCATGCAGTAGCACACGTCAAGGTGGACATCCAAAGTCAGAGCCCGGTTCCAATAATTCAGCCTTAAGTTTTCCTCCTCCAATTTCCCAGTGCACCAGTGGAGATCAGAGACTCGGGTCTCAGTGTGAGGGTTGTAATGCGTATTTTAACTGCCTTAGGATTTATGTGCATAATTGGGATTAAATCTATCTTAGATATGTAGAAAAAATGTAAATTTACTTCAGATACCAGTTAGTAACTGAGCTATTACTATGAGGCAAGCTTCTGGACAGAGACGGTAGGGTTTATGTATAAGGTGGTGCTACACAGCAGTTACACAGAGCTGGGAAATAGTGGGGGACTGTGACAAATACCCCAAACCAGAGGAGTTTCTATATGGAGAAGCAAAGGGTGCGTGATGTGTGGTTCCAGGGTCCCTTGCAGCCAGCCCCTAACAGAGTTAATTGCCTGTGATAAAACCGACCTTGGAATTCTGATGGGAGAATTCTTTATATAAGGGAAAAAAAGATGTTTTGTAACAATTTCTTGTAAGTGCTAAAATTAACTGACTTTCTTTTAACCTAATTATAGTTCAAACTGATGATATCACCTGCGCTTCATGTTGCCTCACATGCTGGGTGAGAGTGTGCTGCTGCTTGTGACTTGGCTGAGGTTTCGCTTTAAAGCGTTTCATGCGAAGCATCTATTTAATTACTGCTGGTTGAGGGTCTTTTGGGCATGTGCTTGACTTCTCCCATTCTTAATCTAGAGCAGGGTGGGTCTTTCCAATGAGAAGATGCACAGGAATTGGGGAGTTTATATTTTATAGACAAATCTTCCAGTTGTTTTGCTGCCAAACCCACTGGTTTGAAACAGAAACATTTATGAAAAGGCCGCTCTGGTAGCAGGAATGCTTTTGTTCTCCTAATATGGCCCAGCTGTAGGCCTTTGAAAAGTGTCATTTGTAGAGGGGGAATGGGTCTCAGTGGGGAAGGGGGTCTCCGGGGCTGCGCACAGAGGCAATACAGCCTCACAGTGTTGATGTGTACCAGAGCTAACTGTAGTTGTCTTGACCTGTATTGCTTCTGCTAGCATAAATGAGGTAGAAAAGTGCCAGATAAAAGCTGAAGAGAACAAGAATTAGGCTAGAAAATGTGACTGGGAGACAGAAAAAAGCAGTGCTTGAATTGGTGGCCAGCAAAGAGGTGGACCATTAAATCCGCTGTAGAGCAGTAAGGTTGTATGGTGCTGAAATGGTCCAGACAAGGCGAGTTAAGGAGGATGTGCCAAAGGATGGGTGGTGGCAAGGGTAGAAAGAGCAGACCATTGAAACTGGCAATGTAAAGATAGGTTGACACGAAGTACACAGTGAAGCAGAGTTTGGGGCATTGGGATGCACAGGAGAAGAAGGAGTTGGATGATGAACCTTAACTTCTTAGTGGTTGTCCTTGCACCTTACCCTTGTTTGAACAGAGATCTTTGTCCATTGTGAGATAAACGTCACTGAAAACACAAGAAATATGTTCAGGAAAACAAGCCAAGACCACACACACATGGGGTTGTTTTCCTTGAATGTGTTCCTTGTGTTCCTAGGGAAGGCCATTGCTCACTGATTGCTGTGTTTCCTCCTTGGTCTCCCAGTACCGTATCCCAGGGCAAGATCTTGTTTGAAATCTGTGTCTCTCTATATAGGATTCCAATCAAAACTTTAATGGTACAGGGCAGTGAGTAGCATTTAATGACCTTCAGTGCTATCACTTGGGTCTTTTGGGCATTGACATTGATTTTCCTTATCTTGGCATGTGAAGACAGGAGTCTCACTCCCTTCTTTAACGTGGTTGCTGGTACACACCAGGAGCACAGAATAAGCAGGGAAGTGGCTTTGCAGGCATCATGGCTGGCTGTGTGTGCTGCTTCCGTAGGCAACCCTCAGCGTAGAGCCTGAATTTAACATCATTAATTGCAAGAGTCAGAAAGACTGGAGCGTTTAGATACTGATGTATTTTACTCAAGAGGTGCATCTGTTTAGTTGATATTTGTATTTGATACCCAAATTTTTATACAGATGCTGCTTTTGGGGGTAAAAGAGAGGGATCCATAGGAATTTACATCCTCAAACGCAGATATTGCAAAGGCAGTAAGACAAGGAGTGAGTCTTACTCAATTCTGAGTTCTTGTGCTCTTCCATAAATGCATCAATTCCTCCTTAACAGGTCTTAAAAGGAACTGGCAGTGGAGTCGTTCAGCACGAACCCGGGTGTTATTTCTGCTTATTGCAGCTCTCATCCTGGTTTTTAATCTCTTACTGCTATCATAGAGACACTTCATTTCTAAGAAGCTAAATTACACTATGGGAGGATGTGCTTCCCCATGAATTTGAAAGCTCAAAAGCTGCTTTGTTCATTGATTCAGTTGTGGGGGGAAAAAAATGCAACGCAGGCACACGGCTATTTGAACTCTTTATTTGCCACATTTACAATATTAATAACACTGTTTCTAGAAGTTGTCACATCAAGTAAAAGATCTTCATTCCAGATTGTCTTTTGGGGCCAAATTGAGACTGGATGCATGCATTTAATAAATTGTAGTCTCAAGTAGTCATTTTTGTAAATAATTAGCTTGGGTGAAAGAATAAGTTAGCATATTGTATGCATCTAATGTTGCAAATGTACATACAGCAAACTTTCCTATTAATCAACAGTCAAGCACTGTAAGTTGGGTCTCATACATAATGAATTGTTCTTAAACCTCCTGGGTTTCAGTGATAGAAAAATAAGAGAAAACACAAGTGTAGTAAGCTTTTGAATAAAATTTAACGAGATTGCTCTGCATCCCGTAATCGGTTTGGAATCATTAGAGACCAGATAATTCATCTGCAGTTTTGGGGTGGCTTTAGCCTTCATCTATCAAAGAGAGACTATTTAAATGACATTTAGGTGTTGGTAAAATGCATTTGTATTTAATTTCACAATGAAGGCTTCAGTAAAACTGCCAGCTAGCGCTGTGTTTATTATGTAAAGAATAATGCTGCATGACTGAGTCTCGTTTTAATGTTAATTCCTGTGTTCTAATCATTGCTGATTCTTCCATTTGAAAAGTAACACACCAGCTATTTCTCAAAGAAAAAAATGGTTTGGTAAGCCAAGCACAGGTATATATAAGAAAAAGACAAGTCAGCCTTTATTGAATCGTAGAACCCCAGACTGGTTTGGGTTGAAAGGGACCTTAAAGCTCACTCAGTTCTAACCTCTGCCACAGAGCATGGGGGAAAGAGCTCATTCCAGAAGAAGATCTTGGGAAGTTGTATGTAAAAAACACATATTCCATAGTATTTTTTCCTGTTTATATTTATTTAAAGTCTTTATCCTTGCTGTTCTGGGTGGGACTGTTGTCGTCATTAGAGCAATGTAATAGTGAGTGATCAGAGTCTGCCCGCGTGGACCACTGGCCCTCAACTGACTGCAGCCTACCAGGAGTTGTGATTATTTATTTGGGCTAGTTGGGAAGCTTTTTGTTCCAAATAGAAATAAAGAAGGATCTTCATTAGCCCAACACCTGAAGGAGTTTATAAACCTCTTCTTAGGCAAACCGTGGAGGGTGAAGTGTCTGTCCATGGAGAAAACATTCATGTGAGTGTGGCTGCAGGAGTTGAAGTGAGCATCAGATGTTACGTTCAACCAGTCGATTACATTTAATAAGTACAAATATTGTATAGATATACAGATATGCATATTTGTATATTTATAGACAAATAAATTTGCGTATAACCACCACAACATTGTAATATTTACGCTAAGGAAGCTGCCAGCTCTTACCTTTACCCTCAGGAAGTTGCCAAAGAGCCATTTGTGATAAATTCTCTTTACTGTAAATCACACAACTCGAGGTCCATCTTGTATTGGTTCCATTAAGGCTTATGAAGGACCCTCAGAGGCAAAAAGTAGCTCAGAAGTAAAAGAACTAATTAAAACCATACTGATTTAGAACATGGCTGCCCACTGAGGCCACTCCGAGCATTTCTCTGGTTTTCATAATGATTAAGCCTATTGAGGAGGATCCTGAAGCCAATCTGCTGCTTACTTGTTTATTTTGGAAGCATGTTAGAAACTTCCAGTTCTTGGCAAGTGATTTGGAAGGAGCCTGTTAAACTGAAACAGGTGCTGTTCCTGCTGCTCTCCTCTCTGCTAAAACCATCTTCTCCTTCATTTCATCCCATGCAAACATCAGAAGACGCAGAAGAAACGGGGCTGGGATGGAGCATTGGGAAGACCCCTCTCAGCTGTGTGGATACAAGAGCCAGCTGGCTTCCTTAATTTGTTCAGCTTCACAAAAGAGCTGTAATGGAAATAGATATGTAGGATTGTAGTAGGAATGGTATGGAATAGAATCATAGAATAGGGTTGGAAAGCACCTTAAGATCATCCAGTTCCAACCCCCCTGCCATGGGCAGGGACACCTCACACTAAACCATGGCACCC
>WYDI02015334.1:0-11984 GCA_009867235.2 Psittacus erithacus
CAGCTTGCTCCTGGCTCTCTCTACTCCTCATGACTTGCATTTTCAAACGTGGCCTAGTGCAGCCTAGCATTTGGTCTTGTACAACTGCTCCAGAGAGCCATGCCCTTTCTCATCAAGCCATTCCTCAACACTGAGGTAGCAGGTGTAGGAGACCAGTGTAAGAAAAGGACTGGTCCTTTTGCAAATATGTCCCAAGTGCTAGAAACTGTGACCAAACAGCATAACCTTCACTAGAAAAAATATGATCAGCATCTCTAGAAAACCACAGAATATCACATGAAAACATCAAATTGTGTTGGATATAAAGTAAACAGATACCTGAATGAAATAACCTAAAGTTGAACTCTACAAATTCTTGTTTGGACATTTCTAAAATGTAAAAAAATAAATAATCTCTGAATATTTTTAAAAATAATACAGAGATAATGGCATAAACAGTTCAAGCTATGGCAATAAATTAATGCAATTTTGTGTAAATGGAGGCATGATTTTATCAATGACAGTTAAATCTTTGGAAAAATGACAAAATATACACTAATTCAATGGCCTTAGGTTCCTTTTAGTTTGTTTTACAGGAAGATTCTCTGAAGAACAACAATCTGAAGAAATTGAAACAATGGATATTAACACAGATGACTGCTGAAAAGTTGCTGAAGAATAGCTAATGAATTGGAAAAAAAATAGAGAAACAAAACAACTTAACACCTTAACACCAGCACATACTCCTACTGATGGAGATGTTCCACGTTGTTTAACTAAGATAATTCCTATTAATTACAATCCTTTATTATTTTTGGCAGCCATAGGTATCACAGAAGAACAATTCTTTCCAATCCCATGGGTATTATTAAGTTGCTTTGCTTTGCTTTTGCTACTTTTATTTGTTTATTTCACCTTAGTATCATATCTGGGCAGATATAGTTCTGTCTTTGTCAATTTTGTCATCAATACTTATCATTCAAATGGATGTTTAATATAAAGCTTCAATGCTTACAGACCTTTTTCATGACTCAGAATTAGGTATCTTACATCATGAATATACAGCTACAAGTACGATGCTTTGAGTTAAATATCTTAGTGTCTTTATAGTCTCCTGGATCATCTTCTATAAAGTATTTAATTAAATAATTTTAGGCAAAAAAGTAAACCATCTATGGAAGGTAAACAGTTTATCTAACTATTACACTGAGCCCTAAATCTGTAGGAAGACTGAACAGTACTGCTGCAATCGTTTGTTTCTGTGAGGTCCCAACCCCTACATAGCCAGCACTGGACATTTGAGTAAACAACACAAACTTCTTCACTGAATAAAGAGGGAGAAAACTAAAAACCTGCACTAATTATCATGAAATGAATACTTCATACCCAGTCATAAAAGGACAATGAAAAAGGTTTAAAAAGACTAGTGGAAATGAAATCATTCTGATTACATGCAGTCTATTCTGAGCAAAATGTTTTTGTCAGATTGTAAGTTTGCATCTTCTTTTATGTGCTGTTTGAAAAAGCAGAGCAGCCTCTGCGTTGCCACGATAATTGCTCTGTCTCATGCATGACCATATCTCTAGACTTGCCTTCCACAACCTCGACAGCCTCTCTATACACCATCACCCTCATCTTAAAAAAAATAAATCTCCGTTAGATATATGTCTGTAGGGTAGGCATAAAAGCAACTGCATAGATACCCAACTTGATCTGTAACAGCTAGTCTTACATGCTATTGGGATTCTGGTCTTGAGAGCAGGGCACAGATTCATGTAACCTGCAGTTTGGCTGTGTTTTGCAGCCTGCGCTGCATTCCTTGTTGCCACAGCCAAATTGGTACTGATATTGAAAGTAGGCTTTGCAATATATCTGAGTCAGTTTTATACTAACTGCAGTCACTGACCTCAGAATTGATATATCCTCATTTAGCGCCTACATATCCAGTCAACACTCCATTTGCATGTTCTTCTGCTAGGCCTTTTTTTTTTTAATTTTACACGCCAAGTAAATTATATGTTTTCTCTTATAATCTTTGTTAGGTCTTCCTATTTGGCTTCCCTATTTCTGTATTGTCTACTTCATTCTACAGAACACTGCCAATCCATTAGTGCTGTAAAGGTATCAAAAGTCCTTGTTTCCATAATCACTTTCCAGCACTTAAGAAGATGCTAGACATTACATTTAGAATCCTTACTAGAATATCTTGATCCTTAAAAAGATTTGGAGTCTTTCACTCTTTCTTCCCGTCTTTACTCCTGAGACAATAACTATTGGACTTGGGTGAAAAGTTAGAGAGAAAAATGTACTAAATCCAGGAAAAAGGAAAAGAACACGATCAGTCAAGAGAATAGAAACACATATAGGTTGCCTTGACCTCTCTAAACAGCTAGGAGAACTGCTGCATAAGGAAATAAAGAAGTATATTAAGTTATTAAGCTTACTGTATTCAACTGCTCCTGCGCTAGCTGTTATAGGAACCCTCAGAATGGGGTGAGATTGGATAAAAAAAAGCATAATCTTTCATGACAAGTCTATAATAGTATAGCAACCATAATTTCCTGAATAGTGCTGAAAATTTTTACTTCTAAGGTCCTGTTTATTTATCTTTCCAGAATGAGTTCACTGTGACATTCAAATGCAAGCAAACTACAAAGGGGCAAGAAAGGAGGTGGGTTATGTATGACACTGTAATTCAGTTTGTTAGGTGATTTAAGTACATGCAAGATAAAATAAACTTGTTTAAGAAAATATACTGTGAAATTATATTACAGAACCATCATTTTCACTGTGACAAAAAAGATATGGCAAGAATTATAAAGTAATCAAGGTAAGAACCCTAAATAAGTATAAAGATAAGGTACCAGCTAGAGGAGTAAACTTGGATAAAGTTTACATTTCTGAATGTCTTTTAGGTATCTAAATGTCTTCAAATATCTTCAAGGGAACAAGTAAATTCCATAAAGTTTATTTGGAGCATGTTTTTGTGGAAAGTTTGTTTTTCCAGGAAGTTGAGTATGCCTCAGAAATACTCCAGATTTCCCAAACTTAATACAGAACAGAAGGATAATAAGTCCAAGGAGAAACACAAGGAAATAGGCTTTAAAACATAACCACTTCTGTAGTTGTATTTTCTTTAACAGACTATCTGCTGGATTCAGCCCTTATGAAATACAGTAGCTCATTTAAAGTTTGTGTTAAACATAAACATTGCCTGTGTTTGCAGTGGGCTCCTGTCGTCTCTCTATTATCCTTTTTCTACCAAGTCACAAATTCATGATCATTTGTGACCACAGAAACATGTTTATGGAGCAATGGGAGAGAATAGAAGTTGTGTTAAAATCAGGTCTTGCACCTGGGTAGTGATGGCATGAAAGTAAAATATAAACAGAAAATAAAATTTATTAAGATGCAATGAACTTGCTATTCTCCTTAAATACCACAGAATCATTCATGTTAGCATATGATAACTTAAGGCTGTAGTTATTTAGGCAAGAAAGGCCCATGATGTCAGCACTGCCTGGGTTCTCTGCAGATGTAAATAACTGAGTAAATGAAATAAATGCAAATAAAATGGTGAAAGAATAGATAAAAAAAGTGTAGGATATCTCCAAAACTTCATTTTTTGGATCTGTGCTTTCTTTACTGCTACTTCTAGGTTGCTTAATGTGCCGTATTTGAATGTTAAGAGGACGTCTTGCACAACTGATATAATATGAAAAGTATACTTGTATCTACTCTGGGTTTTTTTTCTGAAATAATGGAAATGCAAACAAAAGTAGAATGAGATAGCCAGGAAAAATAAATAGCTAATTAAAGGCTCCAGAGGTTTAAAATACAGTGTATCTGAATTACAATGTAGATTTTCACATTTTATAAAAAGCTGTCTTGGAAATCTATCTATTAAAATATTATCAGGAGATTAGACTGTCAGAGCTAGAGAGGAATAAAACATATGAACACACAAAATTACAGCCTTGCAATTTATAGGTAATTTAACACTATTATATTTTAGTTTCCCAGAGAAGCCTAAAAAATGTTTGGGCATACCAAAAATGATTGTAAAGGTACAGTCTTCTTTAATGGAGACCTTGATGTCTTGAAATTGTATTCTCTTGTCTTCAACATGAGCAGTATAATTTCTTATTTAAAAATATAAGATAATAAAAGAACTCTGCCTAATATTGACAGAATACTCCATTTGAGCACACATGCCTGCATATCTGTGCATAGGCACACAGTGTGCTGACCTTTCATTTCCATATATTGAATTCATCACAGGTGATTTCCAAGACATGAAGTTATTGGTAAAATTATTAATATCCTGACATTTACAGATGAGTAAATCTGAAAATCTCCTTTGATACATACCCTGTAGCTAACACCAATTATGCAGCTAAATAACTCAACTAATGGTTTATTGAGCAATAGAAAGGAAACATGAAAAAGCACATTATGGTACCTGGTACTCACTGTCCGCCAGTCTCATGACTAACCAAACTAGCATATCTACCAAACAATTAACAGTAAAATCTGACTTTTCTCACTTCATTATAGATCATGATTTTTTACATAAATATATTGCAAGTTCTTTTAATGTTAGACCATGATCCTTGTAAAATTCCAGTTTTGGTTTTAGGGAAAGATCTTCTCACCAAGATGATGACACGATACTACATCCAATCAAATGCTAATCAAATATTTAAGCAAATATTAAGAACCTTTGCTAATAAGATGAATTTACTATTTATACTGGTGATTTGTATTATTACAACCTATTTCTACTGTTGTAAGACTTTGTCTTTAGTAAGCCGGAAATGGCCTGGGATGGTGTGCTCCCCCCTCCTCCAGCTTAAACTGTAATCTCCAGCAGGTGTTGTGATGGTTGCATCCAGCTTACTCTGGACTTTGGGGGGTGGATGGCAACATGATATCCAAGGGCTGTCTGGAAATATGATCCAGACATCTTGCTGGTATGCAAACACCTTACTTTATAAAACAGTGGATAGTACAGGACCAACTGAGCTCTTCTGTATGGCAGCAGGCTGTAAGCCAGGATTTCCCCTTGAGTAGTGACAACTCTCAAGGCTACTCCTAGAGGCTGCAAGATTCCTTGCTGCAACAGATCCTCAGCGATTAATAGCATGCTAAACATAGGAGAATCCTACAAATGGAAGACTTGTTCTTGTCTGAGTGGAACTGAACTCATCATGGAAAAATAACTTCCAGATTGCACAGGGGAATGGCAGATAACAGGCAGAGGGGGTGGGAAATTACAGGGAGAAGAGTGTGGCATAGCATGCCAACAACTAAGAAAACAATCTAGGGATCAGAGGGACTGTTTATAGTCTGCTGCAACTCTTAAAATCACTGAGTTATCAGAAAGCGAGCCTGGAAACAAGTAGCTGTCCTGCAGGCAAGTAACTTCTGTTAGTATTTATGCACACTTCTCTTAACAGTTTCTTATTGCCACTGGTAGCACAAGTCTGTGATCTTTAACAACACTACTGGTCGGAAAATTGAGAATCTGATCAGCACAGAAAGCATAAGATAGACAGCCAGGAAGCCCTGAGGAAGCCCTGCCAGAATTTGGAGACGAGACAAGGACTATTTCTGTCGTATCTTGCTTAAGACCCAAATTTTGATGATAGATGATGAATTCTGCAATAC
Source organism: Psittacus erithacus (assembly GCA_009867235.2). NCBI lineage: Eukaryota > Metazoa > Chordata > Aves > Psittaciformes > Psittacidae > Psittacus > Psittacus erithacus. Next base: position 5,650 of record WYDI02015334.1, read on the forward strand.
TCATGTGGTTTTCTTTAAAGTTGTCCTTAGAGTATTAATATCAGATACATGTGGAAACTAATAAGCAGATTCGTAAAAGTGAATTATATTGATTTTATCTCCTTATAGTGCGAGGAAAAAGTCTATATTTTTCATAAATTTGAGCATTCACTAGTGCAGTATATGAGCTGATAAGTTTCTTGAACAATTTATATTGAGTAAAAAACATGAGGGTGGAAGCTGTAAAGTGACTTTCCTGCGTCTCTATCTGCAGCTATAAGGGAAAAAGAGAAGAGAAATATAAGAGGGTATTTTATAATATGTTGGTTTACACGTAAAGAATTTCATTACCAATGGCAGCTAAAAAAGAGCGCTCTTGCCCATGGGCTTACATAGCTGGCATAGTGGAAAGGCTTTATTATTATGAATTTAGGAAGTTTTCTTTATATATTCATACAGAAATAAACTAGAGGTCATGCCAACTGGGTGCAGGTAAAACCTTTCGTACTATTCCGTCATTCATTATGTATATTCTGCACTTTAAGATATGAACAAGTTTAGAGAACTTTGGGGTTTTTTAATAATTTTAAAATATATTTCCAAGATCTTTTCCTTACTCATGTCATATGTACAGGAACCTGAATTGCTTCACCCGTGTTAAACACTAGCCTTTTTTTCCATCTTGATTTTTGCTATATTGAATTCCATTGGGTTCTGTGGGTTTTTTCCTTCTTCAGTAGAGGGAAGTGTTCACTAGTACTTAACTCATTTTACATGTAGAAATATAAGCACTTACTTTAATCACCTATCAGTTTCCTTTTTGGTAACCTAAATAATTGGGTTTTTTTAAAGGTCCTTACTGTAAAACATTATCTACAGCCTTTTAAAAACCCTGTTTATCTCATCTCTTTCCAATACCCTCTACAGAACTTCAGAAGTAGATGTATTTTATCAACCATATTCATATCTGCCTGAACGAAACTTTTTTTACCTTTTCTATCCACAAAATGAAGAATCATGGTAGCACTCTTGCAAAAGCATATTGTGTAAGTTCATGGTGAAATGCTTATGGACCACAATCGTTAGAATGTCTTTAGTCCAAGGGTGTTTTTAGGATTCTTACCTATCTCAAAGCATGGCATGTACCCCTTCTTTCTAGATGCTTAATTGTATGCTGTATTAAAATGAAACCTTTTTCCAGCATGATGCAGATTTCTCTATAAAAGTCTCCTGTCCTTGAAATTGCTGGCATTACAGAAATTATATTAAGACTAAGGATTTGCATCAAAAGGTAATTATTTAAATGTAGTTGCATAATGCAGCTCCAAGCTTAACAGACTAGCTAATAAAATTAAAATATGCTATATATATCAAGATATAATGGTGGGAAATACATTTGGACTATTTATTATCAAATACTGTGTTTTGAGCCTCGTTCCCTATTTTAGCTACAATAAATCTCAAGTGCTTTAGAGCTTTCGAATCATGAGCAATGTTTCCTTCTGAACCTCTCCTCCAGTATTATGGAACTTTTACAGTTTCCTATGATAGCATCTGATTTATCTCAGATTTCATCCTATTTCCTCTGAAATTTGTTACTGTTCAGTTTTAGTAAAAATATGGACACAGAGAAGATCTGCATGGGGAATTCAGTCAGAGTTTTACATAAAACAAAACTTATTAACTTTGCAGATGTCTACTTCTGCTCAGTCTGTCTTTCCAAAAGCAGTAAATTCGAGTTAACAGTAGTGGAGTTGCCTTTGGATGCAACTGTACATGTTAGCATAGCAATATATGCTACTGCATTTAGCAGAAGTGAGTTTTTCCTATAAAATTATTTTTGTGTACTTTATATAACCTCTTTGTATTGCTTAGCTACAGTAATTAACATTTTATTTATCTCTGTAAAAGTTCTTGAAAGATGCGATGCATATTCAAACCCTATGTATCAAACAGCTTTTACACAGAAGGTAATTTTTCTTCTCTCCATAATAGCCTGTACAGTATCTGTGTACAGTGTTGTGAATTTTTGTTTTGAATATTTAAGGATTTTGCTCTAGATAAACTGACTCACACACAAATAGTCACAAATCTACATACTGAAGCAGGCCAGTAAATTTCTGTGGTTGGAAACTGCTCTTTCTTTGTAAGATTAGTTCTCAAGCTGATCAGTCCCATGGTTTAGGAATGCTAATGCTGGTATACAGGGAGTATCAGGGGGAATACATCAAGGATTGGCTGGGCTGTCCTTTAGGTAGTAAGAAAATCATTGCTGAAAGTAACCCATGTTTCAGTTGTACCTCAGCTAGGATTAGGATAGTTATAAAAGTCATGATTGTCTTCTCCAAATTCACATCTGACATTGTGCTGCGTTGACCTTGCCCAGCTCCCAGATGTCTACCAGCTGCTCTCTCACCACCCCTCCTTAGCAGGAATGATGGGGGTTAGAAAATAATATGGAAAGGGATGTGGGTTGAGATGAAGACAGTAAGATTACTAATCAATTATCATTACTAGCAAAACTGACTCAATTTGGGGAAAGGTAATTTAATTTATTGCTGATTAAAAATAGAATAGGATGGTGAGAAACAAAGAGAACATTAAGAACAGTTTCTTCCCATACTCAACTTCACCCTTCCCAACTCCTCTGCTTCCTCATTATCAAGCAGCACAGGGGGATGGGCAATGGGGGGGTTGCAGTCAGTCCATGACAGCCCCTCTCTGCAGCTCCACACTCTTCCCCCGCTCCAGTGTGGGTCCTTGCCACAGACTGCAGCCCTCCAAGATAAACCTGCTCCAGTGTGCGCTTTCCACGGGCTGCGCTTCCTTCAAGGGCATACCTACCTACTGCAGCATGGTCTTCTCCAGGGTCTGCAGAGGAGTTCCTGCTGGGGTACCTGGAGCACCACCTGTGCTGGCGCACTTGGAGAACCTCTTCTCCTTTCTTGTTCTCTTACTTTGGTGTCAGCAGGGATGTTTCTCACTCTTTGTTCCCTGCTCCTTACTGCCTGGGGATTGTTTTCCTTTTTTTATCACTGATCATAGGGTGTATAGTATTTACATGAAAAAGTTTGATTGTCTACCTCAGGCTGCAAGATTTATCATGATGATGCAGGTATTTATTTTTTCTTTTTTTTCCCGTCTATTACTGTATTGGATTTGCACAGCCAGGTTTTGGTAGCAGGGACGCTATAGGGGTGGCTTCTGAAAGAAGCTACTAGAAACATCCCTCATATCTGACAGAGCCAATGCCAGCTGGTTCCAACATGGACTTGCTGCTGGCCAAGTCTGAGCCCATTAGTGATGGTGGCAATGCCCCTGGAACAACATAGTTAAGGAGGGAAAAAAAACTGCTACACAACAGGAAAGGAGGTGCTCCAGGCCTTGGAGCAGAGATTCTTCTGCAGCCTGTGGTGCAGACCATGTTGAGGCAGACTGTCTCCCTACAGCACATAGAGGTCCACAGTGGAGCAGATACTCACTTGCAGCTGATGAAGGACCACACCCTGGAGCAGGGGGATGTCCAGAGGAGGTTGTGATCCCGTGGGAAGTGGCCTCATGGAGAGAGCAGCACACACTGGAGCGGGTTTGCTGGCAAGACTTGTGACCCTATGGGGAACGCATGCTAGAGAAGTCTGTTTCTGAAGGACTGCACTCCATGGAAGACTCACACTGAAGTAGAGTAGTTCATGAAGAACTATAGTCTGTGGAAGAAATCATGTTGGGGAACTTCATGGAGAACTATCTCCCATGTGAGGTCCCATGCTGGAACAGGGGAAGAGTGTGAGTTCTCCCCATGAGGAGACAACATGTGATGAACTGACCACAACCCTCATTCCCCATTCCCCTGCCCCTCTCTGGGGAAGGACGTAGGGAATATTGGGAGTAAAGCTGAATCCAGGAAGAAGGGAGGAGTGGGTGTTTTAAGATTTGGTTGTATTTCTTAATACCATACTCAGATTTGATTGGTCATAAATTAAACTAATTTCCTCAAGTTGAGTCTGTTTTGCTCATGACAGTAATTGGTGAATGATTTTTCGCTGTCCTTATCTCTACCCACAAGCATTTAATTATATTTTCTGTTCTCTGTGCCCAGCTGAAGAGGGGAGTGATAAAGCAGCTTTGGTGGGGACCTGGCACCTAGTCCTGGTCAATCCACAACTGCAAATGGTTAACTAAGTAAAGGACTCTACCTGGCCTAATTTGATACTAAAGGTTTTTCTGAAATTCTTGCATTCTAAGAAAAAGTAACTTTTGTTTTGGTGTAAATCTCTTCCATCTTCTGACTTTTCTTTCACAAAAGGAATAAGTGTATTTATGGCCTGTGCTGTTGCCCAGCCTCTGTTCCCAAACAGTCCTTGCTCAAGACCTGTCATGCAGGTTGTTCAAGAGATTAATTTCTTTGTCTAATAGCAGTATGTGTGGCAGGACCCTGGGGGCACAGGGAACTCTGTCCTCACTGCCCCCACCTGCTCCACCCAGGGCACAGGAGACCATGTCTACTTCAGCCTGGTTAGCAGCCAGTGCCTAGACTTGGTCCCAGTAGCATGTGGACCCACACCAGTGCCTTGTCTCTGGCTCGAGACCCATCTCCTGGCAAACCCTTGGCCCCAGCCCATCCCCTCAAGGCATCCAGCGGTGCTGGCAGACTCTGCTGCCATCTCTGGCTCTGCTCTGCTCAAGATAGAGAGTGAGGGCAGGGCCGTGCCTGCACTCTGGGCCACCCTGACTTCCCTCATGGGCTCAGTCTCATCTTACCATGTTCCTTGACAAGATGACCTTGAAAGCACTTTTTTCTGCTGTTTCTAAATACAAATTGTCTAGATCAAAAACTCAGGAAATTTGAGTATTCAAAGACTGAACCCACAAACCCTGCTGCTTTTAAAGGCAAACTCTTACAGACCTGCAGCCAATACGGTTTTATTTGGATTGTCACATGGATGAAGCTTTTATGATGTTTTCAATGCTGTATGTAGTTGCTTTCCTTTGTAAGTCATTAATCAAAAGCTATATTTCTGTACAGAAGAGTAATAAACTATGTTACTGTAGTCACATGATGGATATAAAAAATACAAAAATTAATAAACACTGTAATTCAACCAAAATTTAACTGACATTTATACTTTGCCATTAGTTTGGGGTTATACCCTGCATATGCTAGATATACTAGATACAAATGGTGCGTAGTGTACTAATGAGATAATGAAAAGTGTTCTTTCTTCTTGTATCTCATTGTACAACAAAGAGGCAAAAAGCTACAAAATATATGCTTTTATGTAGCTGAATTAGATTACTAAATACAAAGTAGAGGACCTTACAACACTCTTTCATCAGCTTGCATACTGAGTGGCATGCCCCCAGGCTAATGAAGAGGAAATATGGGGGGAAAATCTTTAACTATATCCTCAGTTCCTTTGCTTTCTTGAATTTTTTGTTCCTTTGTCTTTTTTTCCCCCATTTTTACATTGTAGCACTGGAAAAGAAAAGCAAGTAGAGAACTAGGAGGAAAAATAAAAAACCAAAAAACCAAAAACCCTGTATAATTTATAGTTCATTTATATAAATATCTTTCTGTAGAAGGCACATTTGATCTACTGTCTTAGCATAAGTGGTTCACTGCCTTTGTAATGGATATTGTTTATTATATTGTCCTCTAAGAGAAGATATATGCAAAGGCTATTACAAAAGAAGTACTGAGATGTTAAGCCTTGTCCAAATTATAGAATGACAGTATTGGAATTACAGAAGTGTCTGCAACTCACATTATATCTCTTGCTCTTTCTTTTTGCTCCCCCCTACATTAAAAGTTAAAGGGGAGGGAGAGGTTTGTGACACTTTGTGCACTTTTAACTTCAGAACAGCAATCCTGTCCCTGTAGCTCCCCAGTCTGATTACCTGCAGTACTATCAAGTAGGACATGATTTCAAAGAAGTCAAAGAGGAACAGAAGATGACCTCTCAACTCTCATTGAGTACTGCACACACTGTTTAGCCTCTTAATTGAGAATTAGTGACAATGAATTGCTTTCTTCTTTCACTTTTCATACTTTGTCCAATCCGTAAGTGCATTCAGCAACTCTAGTGGCCAAGTTTATGGCTTGTAGGAATTACATTTCTGCAATTTCTGCAATTCCTGCAATTTCATTGAATTTCTGTTTCCTGGGCTTCAGACAGAGAACATAGTTAAATGTATGTCGTGGTTTAAGGCCTGCCACACAGCCCACTTACTGCCGCCCCCCCACCTCCTCCCTTGGCTCGCGGAGGGATGGGGAAGAGAATAGAAAGAATACAACTCCCACAGGTTGAGATAAGAACAGTCTATTAACTGAGGTATAACACAAATCACTACTGCTACCA
>WYDI02015336.1:0-27239 GCA_009867235.2 Psittacus erithacus
CTCCTCTCCTCTCCTCTCCTCCCGTCTCCTCTCCTCTCCTCCCGTCTCCTCTCCTCTTCTTGCCTCTCCTCTTCTCTTCTCTTCCTTCTCTGCCTTGCCTTACCTCACCTCAACTCTCCACTCCTCACCTTGCATTGTCTCACGTTGCACCGCACCACATCGCATCGTACTGCCTTCCATGCCTTTTTCTTCCCCTTCTCCTTCCCCTTTTCTTTCTCCTTTCCCTTCCCTTTCCTCTTACCTTTCTCCTTTGCCTTCCCACTTTTGTAATTAAGCTAAGGACATTGCCCTATTTGCATAGCAATTCTCCCCCTATTCTAAAAAAATCGGCTCAACCTCTGGTAATGTAATAACCTTATTTCATAACATGCTTTTAAAGTAAATATAAAAGGAAGATATTTGTGTGTATGAACTCCCACATATTTGCGCATTCTCTATCTCAGGAAAAGCAAACTTTGTTCTAGCAGCTATGTGGGACTAATACTTCTTTCCCATAATGTAGCCATAAGATCAAAAAGGAAACCAACAAGAAAAGCCAACAGACACAGCCTCTCCCCGCACCCCCAAACTAATATCTAGGCAGCAGCTGCCGAAGATAATGGATGGACTTACTTTTTACATTTTTAACCACATGAACTGTATGAATTATTTAGAAACTTTAAATATATAATGCTTTCAAGACAGGGAAATGGACCAGGTTTCTAAAGACACTGACCTCAAAACTGCTGTATGGAGAGGCAAAGTATTAGATTTTTAAATATTCTGATCTTAATCTTTACCATACAATCTATCAGGGTATTGATTAAAACATTGTGATTATTTTCTTCTAATGAAGGCCGTTTGAAGATTTTACTAGCTGGCATTCCAGGAAATGCATTATTTTGTCTTCTTTATCTTCCCACATAATCACAACGTCCCAGAGCTTGTTTTGTCAAGGTTGATGTTTTGTCGGCTTTTTTTAAAGCATGACTTTCTAATTTTCACAAAGACCAGCTTTTTGTTCAATTGTTAAAGGTATACGGAGATTACTGTTTAACGGTAGGCTTGGATTTTACAAAGTCAGAGTGCTGTTCCAGCTACAAATCGCATTCCAATGTTCATTAACAAAATTGAACAGAGAAACTGAGCTAAATTAGCTACTTATTCTAGAAATAAATGAAGTTAATATTAAAAGAGGGAGCTGGAATTATCCTATTTAGGCAGGTATTTAATAGCTTTTAATGTGATATAAAACCAGAGAAATTAGTTTAAAACTATACTGTAACTTCTTTACAGCGCTGTATATTTTGCTTTCTCCTGTGCTTTTAAAAAGTGGGTCAGGTATTGAAAGCTGTAGATTCAAGTTAGAAATGAGAAAAAACTTTCCCACAACCAGTGAAACACTGGAATAGACTTACTGGGGCCTCCAGCACTTAAAGTCTTTAAAAACAGCTTAGACCACCCTTGTCAGGAGTAAGAAAACTGTAGTTGTTTCTGCCTTGGGGTAGAAGAACAGAAAAGATTATCTCCTGAGTCTTTTCTAGCCCTATCAAGTGATTCTAGGATGGTGCCTCAGTAAGACATATTTTTCAGTACCTTCTTAAATGTTTAATGCACCACAAATTGACTGGTGTAAGTTTCAGGAGGAAAGAAAAAAATCTCAAGTAATATATTCTAGAAACCTTTCAAATGTAGTATTTTAACACTCTTCCTTTCCTAATTATATGATTCTCCTTGTTTTATAATAGAAGGAAAGTAAGACACAGAATCAATCATGTTCCAATCTTCCTCAAACAAATCCAAGCTGAAAAACTCTAGAACTCTCATCGCACATTCTGAGAAGAAATGGCATGAGGATTTATGGATCTATCGTAGAACTTTTTTACAATATCCATTGCTTAGTTTAGCTATAGCCTAAAAACAATGCAAAACAGAGATGAAAAGAAAAAATTTAGAAATCAAAATATGAAAGTTATAATGGAAAACCTGACAGCAACAATATACTAAAAATTACAGAAAACAACTGTGCTCCGAACTTCTGGTTTCCGCGGATTGAACTTCTTGAATTTGATTTCACTTCTAAAGTATTTGACAGCTGATTGCCATTAGTATGTGGGGTTACGTTCCTTCCAACAAAGATGATTAGGAGAAGTCTTTGAACAAAAAAAGTAAACAACATAAGAATTCTTTCCAGCTGAATTTTGATTATACATTGAAAAAAGAAGCATAAATAACCATCTACTTAATTAAAACATAGATAAAATACTGCAATTAACCACGTGCAGATTTGGAATCATTGGTGTAGTCTTGATCCTATTGAAATCAATAACAAGATTTTTACTCCCTTCATTAAAGACAATATATATATATACACACATTAATAAATATGTATTACACAGGGAACTGGATAAAAGACAGATTTTCAGAGGTTTCTGTCTAAAAGAAAACTTATTTAAAACATATGAGAAGGAAAGAAAAAAGAAATGTTTAAAAATTAAGCAAAATTGAAGAAATTAATCCAAATATTCCAAGTTTTGTAATAAAGGATTTGTGAGCTTTTCAATATAAATAGAACTCCCAAAAGTTGTAATACATATGCAAGTGAAACAAAGCAAAACAAAACTGAAAATCCACAAAATAAATGAAATATATATGCTAAAAACTTCTTCAGTATGTCAAATATCACATATAGTAAAAGTCTATGGACCTCGTGCAGGAACCCCAGTAAGGGCTGTTTGAAGACATTTTTGTGAATAGCGTTGACTATATCTTTGCATGTTATGGACCTCTGAAGATGTGCACAAGAGCATCCTGATGCATTGTTTTCTTACATGATTCTAATCTGATCCTTAATTCATCCTTACCAGCTGTGCCAGGCCATTGACATGGTGCCTGTACCCATATATTCTCTGCTAATTAATGTATGAATAGAAGTGAAATATAGAACATGCTATCCCTTATTTCATGCCATTGTTTGCAGCACTGATGAGTGGACCTATAACTAAAAAAAAAAAAGCACATGGTAATTTGTATTTGGCTTGAGAACATTTCTGTATATTTTCTATTTCCAAGAATATTGTATTTTTTGTCATCTTGGTTTTCACTCTGCTTTTACAGCAACATTCTTACTACTTTTAAATTTATTGTGAAATTAGAACATTATGGTAACATATAAAAATCTAAATTATTATTATATATAAAATTGAAAATTCCATTTAAGAAAGAATTTTCAATATGTTAAAACCAGTATTAATAACACATGTTATATAAAAATAGCAACGAATTCTATTGGTCAAGAAAGTAAAGTCTAGTTATTGTATGTCTGCCTTTCTGATGAATCTTAAATCTGGTTTAAAAAAAAAAATTTCCTCCAGAAGTATTCAGAAAAGAGAAGAAATCAAAGCCTCTTGAAAAAAATTCAGATGTCTAAAAGAGTGGTGGAACCACTGATCTTATACCTCATTGGTATTATTTATGTTGTGACGTTTGCTAGGCTTCACATCTTTTATTAGCTGTATGTCAGGCATAAATCAAATTATCAGTGTAATATATGAACTAAACGGTTTATTCTAACCTTGTTCCCTAAATGTAGGAAAGAAGAAATGAATATGCTTGTTTCATTTCTGGGAAGAGCATGTACACAGTCATGAAGGGAAAGAGTAATCAATTGTAACTGACTACTTACAAATCATTGAATGTTGCCAGTAACAATTGCTTCAAAGTGAAATATTAAGACACAATTAAATCTGATGACATATGCTTTCAGATCGGAGATCTTCAGGTCTAGTCATAGACAAGACACACATTTCTTAATTACCCTTCTCCTTAACCAACTTATTCAGTATCAGGTGTTGTTTGTAGGCTTAACAATAGAGACTCCTTTTGTAATAGGACCAAATATTTTAACATAACCGAGACCATTCCAAGGAAGGATTTGAGTCAAACATTACACATAGCCTACATGAATTCAGGCTAAGAAAGTAAGGGCTGTTTAGCCTGGAGAAGAGAAGACTGCATGGAGACCTAATAGCAGCCTTCCAGTATCTGAGGGGGGCCTACAAGGATGCTGGGGACGGACTCTTCATTAGGAACTGTAGTGACAGGACAAGGGGTAACAGGTTCCGACTTAAACAGGGGAAGTTTAGATTGGATATAAGGAAGAAGTTCTTTACTGTGAGGGTGGTGAGGCACTGGAGTGGGTTGCTTCCTGAAGCTGTGAATGCTCCATCCCTGGCAGCGCTCAAGTCCAGACTGCACAGGGCCTTGGGTGACATGGTTTAGTGTGAGATGTCCCTGCCCATGGCAAGGGAGTTGGAACTAGATGATCTTAAGGTCCTTTCCAACTCTAACTATTCTATGATTCTATGATTCTGTGATGCTGGAGAGGGACTTTTCATCAGAGACTGTTGAGATAGGAGGAGGAGTAATTGGTTTAAACTTAAAAGGGGGAAGTTTAGATTAGATATAAGGAGCAATTTATTTGCTGTGATGGTGGTGAGGCACTGGAACAGGCTGCCCAAAGAAGTGGTGAATGTTCCATCCTTGGCAACGTTCAAGGCCAGGTTGGACAGAGTCTTGGAGGACATAGTGTAGTGTGAGGCATCCCTGCCCATGGTAGGAGGGCTGGAATTAGATAATGTTAAGGTTCTGCTCAACTTTAACTATTCTGCGATTCTACAATTCAATGTTTTAGTGAATGGTCAGATGTAAAAGAAAAAAAAAAAGGAAATCTGTATTGTCTTTCATCATCTTAGTCTTCAGGAACATTCATGCTCAATTTAGCACAGGAGTGCTAAAAAAAATTGGACTTTCAAGTTTCCCTTCAGGGGTATTTTAGTCTCTCTTTAACCTGTTCCAGAAGATACCTGTTTAAACTGCTATTGGAAGAGGCAGCTCAAATGCCTCAATTTGTCAGTGTCAGGCAAAAGACATTCTTTGCACACATTCTACTTAAGCAGGGAAAACATTAAGCTTTCTGAAACACTGTATTTGAGCATGCATAAAGTTCTTGAGTGAGCAATATACTATTTTATTTTTTGGAATATCACTTTGCAGTGTGATTAAGAGCTAACAAAGGGTAAAACCCAACACAGGGATACTTGTTTCTGCCCTAGAATTTATAATAGCTTCATTCACTCCACATGGACCACTAAAAATGTTGTTTCTAATAGTATAAAAGTCAGTATAAGATGCCAAACCTCCCTCATGCAGAGAAAATCTCCTTCCTAAGTTTCCTCACTGGGAGACCCTAACCAAGTCAAATATCTGTCACTGATCTAATCTCCCCATCAGTAGAATGGCAATAATAAAGCTCTCTCTTTACTATAAGGAGCTCTGACATGCATAACTTAAAAATAGCTACAATAAAGATTAAGAATTAGGCAAACAAGACCAAAGCAGAAAAATTCAGTTTGTGTAACATGTTTGGTTTTATTTTTATTTTGTTTTTCTTGTGTGTTGCTGCATTTCAGCAGGAGGATGAGTGAGTCAGCTGTTTCAATTTTCCAGAAAAATGGCAGAAATATCACTACAGTAATGCAGTTTTCTTCTAGTTGAAGCTAAGCAATGTAAGAACAATGTATGCCAAATCAAACAAAAGAAGTTTCGGATGTTTCTGTTTCATAGTTTTGGAATAATTTCTATTGAAGTGTTAATAACATGTATATTTTTGGAAAAGGATCCACTTACTAATTTATTAAGATAAGTTCTTAATTTTCAGAAGAACATATATTCTGGTCCCTAAAGTGATTTGGGCACAGAGTAACAGGCAATTGCAGCCTTATGAGCATAGGTTTATTAAGTGTTCAGCAGAGATTACTATTACAGGAACAATAATAGAAGCCTTAGGTGCTCTGAATGTTCCTCTGCAGGAGCCTCCTAGATGTTCAACTGCTTATGGGAGAGTGTGACATATTTACAAGGAGAAATCACTGAGGTCAAGCATCAGTAATTCCAGTGTTTCTAATTTCATTACATGTTACTTGAATTTAAACTGCTCTTTATTATACTTAGATACATATTATATGTGGTTTTGAGTCTTCAGATAACACTTAGCATTTTCATTGAAGAGCCTAAGTAACTCTAAAAAAAAAACAAAACCCAAACCAAAAAACCTTATACCCAGACATTTTTATTCCAAGAAAATAATCAAGGTACATAAATGGTATCAAACCAGACAGTTTATGTTTGATAGGAGATTACTCTGGGTCTATATAACTTTTTAACAGAGGAAATACTATTATCTGGCACTGTGTGGACTAAATGGAAGTTTAGGCGCATTTGCAGCAACTTTATCTGCTGAGCAGAAGAAAAATTTGGGCATAAATGCTGACACTTTTGTACACACAGTTCTGCATTATAAACCTTACTCTGCAAATCATTCTGGTGGAGAACAACATGTTAATTCAGGTGCTGCTCATGACTAATTGGGCTAGCACTAAACAAAGTCAGCTAAGCTGTGAGAAGCAACAGGCCTAGCATTTTTCAAACACTTACCTCAGAATTTACAATGTTTTATTGCGTAGCTTTCAGTTTTCATTTATGCCAATGGAGGTGTTTTGCTCTAAAACGGTTCTGAGCATTTTTCTTTGGGTAAGAAAAAGATTGTTTCAACATTTGTTTGTAAAATATTTTGTGATTTTGAAATGTAACCACAAGCAGTACTGTCACTTTTCTATATATGCCAAAAGTAGCTTCAGAGTTAGTTTGTATAATAAAATGTGATGGGGACCTTGAAAACAAGAAAGATGGTAACTAACCATTTCAAACAACAGGTGCAAGGCTGTGGTGGATGGAGTTTTAATTCACTGAAGTGTCCCAAGCTGTGACAACTTTCTAAAAATTATTCTGTGGTCCAGTTATACAAGACTGCTGTGATACACAAAGCAGAAGAGCCAAATGTATGATCATGTTATGAATGAGTGCAAACAAATCACTTATAACAGTCTCTGTAACAGTCTCTTCTGACCTTAAAACCTTTGGATTTTCTGCCTTCATCTGAACCTTCTGTTTCTAAGCATAACAAAAATATTTCTGAAGTTTGCTGCAATGAAATAATGACAGCAACACTGTTGTCATTATATAATTTTCCTTCTACTAGAAGCAAGATACATCAGATTCCTTTTTCTGTCAGTCCAACAAATTTGTGAACATTTCTGATTTGTTCCAAACAACCATATATAAGTATTATTTTCAAATAGTATATAAGTACAGCATAACATAACTGCATAAGAGATGTAAATCAAAGACAAATTCTATGGTTACCTTAATTAAAAATAAAAATAAATTGTGCCGTATTGACTATCTGAATACTATAAAAGTGCTGAGGATGGCAGTGACACAGTTAAAAAAGAAACGTCATATTGTTAGGTGGTTTTCTTTCTTTTAAACAGCAAATCCAATGCAATAAAAATGGATGGAAAGAATTCTCTTCCACTTCAAAAATTATATTCAGAATTCTCAAATAACAAATACACAGGTTAAATGTCTACATATTAGCATGAGCTGCATGTTTGACCATTAGCTCACTGTGCCAAAGCCCTCAGTCTTAGTTTCTCAAAAATCAGAAAATACCAACTTTGAGTCTCAACCCCTTCTTTCATTCCCTCATTCTGCCAGGAGAATCATGACAAAATATTTAACTTTTTGTGTGCACGAATTGAATCAAAGTATATTATTTTTATGAATAATTCTGAAATCTTCAATTATGTATTGTTTTGACCTGAAACTATCTGTTGAACTGTTCATGAGCATAATGAGTTTTGTGGTACAAAAACTTCAGTCATGCTCTCTTTTGTGATTAAGGCTCTCTAGAAACACATCTCTGTGAGGAAAATGAACCTGAGGCACAGCACAAGATACTCATGACTATGTTGTATTTAAGTGTAAGGGGAAGTGAATGTGGCCTAACAGAAATTGAAGATTTTGTGTACATACCACAGTTCCGTTAATGCACAGAAGTTTAACAGAGTTAAACACATCACTAAAACAAAAATGAATTTGTTCAGATATCACCAAGTGAAATATTTAAAAATTTTTTGTCATGAAAAAGCCCACATTATTTCAGCTTGCATTGATAAGGACAAAAACAAACAAACAAACAAACAAAAAATTGGATTTTTCACCAGAGACATTCCAAATTTCTGCTAGCTATGGGAAAATCACTGCAATGGGTTTTTTTTACTCTCACTGCAAAATACCACTGAGATCCTATCTGCAAAATCTGGTGCAACTTTAACACACAGATTTTACACAGCCAACAGGCTACATATTTCACTAGACTGAGTTTAAAATGACTGCTTTAGAAAGGCAGCCTGGTAAAATGGCTAAAATAACACGTCTACAAGTTACATTCTGCAACTGGTTATCCTTTTCAGCATAAGCTGCTCAGTAGATAGCAGATAAAGAATTTTTTTTTTTTTTAATGTTTTCAGTAGTCACTGTACAAAAATATGTCTTTCAATGTAACATGCATTTATTTCACATTATGTTTCCAGAGACCGTGGGATGAATTACATTCTCTGAGGCCTCCACATATGTCAAAAGCAGCAAAAATCAAAGAAGAATTTTGACAACAGAATCTGTGGTGGTTTAGCACTATACAATATCTCGGAGAATATATTCATGAAACGTGCTAATCAAATGCATTCAAATTCTGTCAAAATATATTTTGAAAGAAAAATAGTAAATATGGCAAAATAATTTATGATATTACAATTTATTTACAATAATTTTTTAAAAAAGTAAAGTAAGAGTTCTGTCTAATAACTTCATGTTCTCGTATGAGGTATTTAAACTGACAACACCTATCCACTTGCCCTCTTAGTGTCTGCCACATCTTTTGGGTCAGAAACTGACTTAAAATGAAGAGATTGATAAAAAGAGGTCTCCTTTTTTTTATTATTATTATTCTTTTTTCTTTTTTTCTTTTTCAGTGTCTTTACAATGTTTTTTAATGTATTTAACATAATTTATTTGTGCTGTGCATTTATCTAATAATTCTTCCGTAATGGGATAGGTTTTGATTTAAAAAACAAATACAATTCTGTGTGAGCCAATTCTTTGAGCAACTGATGAGCAGCTGAAAGAAGAAAATGTATGACAACTGGGTGAATTACCTGTAAATGGTGCTGTTTCAAGGGCTCTGTTATGCCATATGCCCTTTTGTACGCTTCCAGACAGAGCTGAGAGCAGATAGCAAGCTGCAACTGTTAGCTCAAATAATATCACAACCTGCTACTTTGCTCCTATATCTTAAAGACACAAAATAAAAATTATCTTGGAGAAAATGAAACAATAAGTAGATGACAAGCCCAACAAAATGGTACACGTATTCATAACCAAACAAGGTGTATAGTGTAATGCATTACTGTTTCACAATCAATACAAATTATTGGATATAAAATTACTTTTTGATTACCAGAGTGAAAACACAAGTTTCTCAAGTCATTCCTCACACCGCTATTGATTTTAGTCTACTTTTTCCATTGCATTTTTTAAGAATTTCGTGTCAATCCTTTAAGTCTCCATTCTACTGCTAAATGCTAACGAAATGCACGAAGGTGAAACCTGGAAGTTTTAAGGGTAGAGAGCTCTGAATATTATTTTTCATTGTTTAATCTCTGTGCTCTTTCTAACACAGCCTGTTTAAGGCTGAAACCTATCTTTGTAATCAGACTACACACAGGAACTTCCAGAATTTTCCTAGCCTTTTAATACCTTCTTTTATTTCATGTTATTAGCCTTTACTACGCCATACCAGCTTTCTGTCATGTGGCACTTTGCTTCCTACTGGTTCCCATGGCAATGGTCAGGTTATCTGTCAAATGACAGAGCAGTATACTGTAGTCATCTCTCAACACCGGTAAGTGGGTTCTTTTATTTTTCATTTGTCAAGTTGTCAAACACACAGCAACAAATGCAGAATTTCTGTCTCTTCTTCTTCTGAGAGGTGAAGTAGGAAACTTAAGGACTGAGATGAAGATAAACCTAGGAATATTTTTCAGTCTTGTATTCTTTTTTTTTTTTTTTTTTCTGATTGAACTGGGCTTCATAAGGTATAAAGACTTATTTAGAATTCAGGGTTAGACGTGGAATTAGCTGATCTGAATACCAGGTGATAAAAATTTCTCCTCATCCTCATCTGTGGTGAGACTAGTGTGTGCATCTTGTTATTCTTTCTATTGTCTTGAATGTGCCAGTATTTCTAGTTTACTGAAGTTCTAATGTTTATTTTGATGAACATCTATCTGTATTTACAATGTATGTCTGACTGCATACCACTGAAAAACTATGTACCAATGTCTGTACAAGGAAGGTGTCAGCACAATACTGGAAACCTATCTTGGAAAGAAATAGAATAATTGGTTAGCAAGCATTGGGACAACACCCAGGCTAACAGTGAGAAGAACTACTGCACACAGTTGAAAAATCAAAGGTGGACACAGTTAAAAATTCTGTGGTGGACAGAATTTAGTTATGTATAAAGTACTTAAGCCATGACTCAAATGTTGTCATCCTGTGCTTGCAAGACAATGGATTACATGATGTTGAACATAAGAAAAACCTGTAGTTTCAGGAGTAATGAGAAAGAGATGCACAAAAATGCCATCTGAAACCTATAGCTTAAGATTTTGATGGAAAACTTCATCAAGAACAGCATCGTGTGCAACAACTTTGCTGAAGGTGTGAAGAATGATTTATTTTTTTTTTTACTCAGAGATTAAGCACACAAACACTGAACCTCAGGTTACTGTACCGTAGGCACAAGTGCAAAGAAGTCATTACTAAGACATTGCCAAGTAATATCTAACGGCAAAGTAGGATAAGAAAAGCCTTTATTGCCTTTCTTGCAAGGTACGGTATTGATCTCAGCTTGTTTGGTGTTTGAAGGAGAATATAATCGTCAAAGTATTGCTGTTGACATTCAAATAGGAACCTCCAAAGCAGAATCAGAAACAAGAATACTAATCCAATCACTGGTTTGCTAAATTCTGACTAACAGAAATTTCACATTTCCACAATTTTTCTTGTTCAGCTTTCTACTATGTAGAGGAATTTATGGAAAACATAGCATTAATTAGAAATATGAGAATGTATTTGCTGTTTATAATTGGACATTAAACGTTGATGCAAATTTACAGTAAATGAACTGCAGACATATTTCCTACATTTAAAGAATAAATATGAGGAACACAGAAATAATTTGTTTAAAAGGACTGAGTTTTCTTACAAGGTAAATAAAGTATTAGCACTATATGATCATTTTATGTCAGTATTTACAGAAAATTACTTTAAAGGAATGTCAGATTGACTTTTATTAACTATAGCCATATATTTTATTAAAAGTGATCAACATTTTTATTTGAATAATACTTTGAATACCAATGGTAAGGTTCATCACACTTGGATTACATTAATGCAGTCCATATTACTTCAATATTCAGTAATAGTAATTGTTGACTATTTGGTTCATTTCCACACAATTTAAAAGATAAAGGTAAACAGCCCCTTGTTTGTTCTTCCCTAGAATTTCTCTGTTGTTTAAAGCTCTCACTATAGCAAGTCTCAGTGGCTTTGTCATAGCTCTGGCTACCATGATCAAGGAAGTAACTGCAGGTTTAAGCCTTAGACCTGAATCCTTCTTTGTAAAGATGGCACATTATGACTTCCAAGTGATTACCATACTACCTTTACTATTTATATGAAATTGCATCTTTTTCAAAGGGTAATTCAGGAATTAACTCATAAATTCTCTATCTTCAGCAATACAGTGACTAGGTGTTTTAACAGGTATGTAAAGCCCCCTTCCCCTCACTCCTGACATGACAAGAAAAAAACAAATCCCACGATCTTTTTCATGCTTAAGAAAACATAAAAAAACCCCACTGAATAAAATGGTTGTCTTCATTAGGGGTTTTGTTTGTTTATTTGTTTCTTTATTCTCATCATGATAGAACAAAGGTAATGACTGCTTTTCCTCACCACTCATCAGAGGGGATTCAGGTGTTTGCAAAATATGTTGTTAATTAGAGATTATCCCAAATAATACCAAACACAGTGGAAAATACATTAGTGCATTCAGCTGTATCTATGGCAACTTCTATCATGGGTTTTGGAAAATTCCATTTGTTGGAAAATTCCATTTGTTAGAAAATTCACAACTTATTCTACTGTAAAAACTTTTATATTGCATTATACTCTTGACCACTTACAAAAAAAAAGTCTAAAGCTCAATTAGATTTTTGATTCTTTCTACTCATAACACTACGCGTATAATTCACTTGTTTTCTTCTCATTTCTGAGTAATAGTTTACTTAGCAAAGTTTTCAAAGAGAAAGAAATTACTGAACCCATGTACTGATAGGTGTTTTATATGGTGTAATCACATACAAGTATTTAACATGCATGTGAATTACATCAAATTAAAGTCAGAAGACAAAATAAAAGGTGCATGGAGGTAATAAAAATTGTTTGTTATAAGCTTTACTTTATCAGTTAGAATACATTCTTTTCCTGCAGATCTTAAATTTCTGGTATGTAAGAATAGACAGTATGTTGTCAGCTTATCTGAAAATGCAAAAATACTCCATTCTTTCATCCAAGATTTTATTCTTATTGCTTATTATTTTCTTGATCCTTTCTGCAAGCTTTGGTTAAATGTGTAAACTTTTTTTGGTGCTTATTTGTGTTGGACTTTTCAGTCTTTTTATCTCTGTAATGCAGAAAGAATACACTGCCAATCTTCATGGTAAGTTGAAGTGAGTGTTTATAGGTAATGTGAAAGAAATACCCTTATTATTAAAAAGAAAAGATTCTTCACCCTTTTCATTTCAGTTTAGTTTTTCTAATGGGTAACTAATCTATTGTGGACTATGCAACAAAATATGCTCTTTCAGAAGAAAATAATACTTCACATGGATTTTTTTTAAATGCCTATCTTTCTTCTGTAGCTCTCAACAACACTTTTGCTACAGCTTTCCATCCTGATTGAAAGAAGTTAACGTTAGATTTGACAGTGATGAGAAACATGGTTTCTAAAAAAATTAAAACATTCTCAAACTGTAGAATTTTACCACCAGAACAGATGACATAACTAGTTATTTCATTAAAATGAGTAGATGTTTTCACATTGAAGATTTTCTTTCCTAGAATTGTCATAACTGAAACTTGGGAGGCATGGGCAAATGGAAACATGATAGAAAAGAACAAAGATGATGACTGGATACTGTGGCAACAAGGTTTATGGCAAAAGGCTGAAGAAGCCAGCATTTCCAAATCTCGTACCAGAGAAAACTGAGGGAAGGCATGATTGTAGCCAGCAGCTCAAAAAGTGGGCTGCCTCAAAACCTGATCCTTATAGCTGCAGGGTGTGCAAGAAAAACCAGTAGGCTTAAACTGCACTGGGTGAGGTTGTAGGTGTACAAATAAAACAAATAAAACTTTATCATGTTAAAGTGAGTCAAGCACAGGAGATTTTGCAACCTGACATGCAGTTGTGCAATTTCACTCCTGGAAATATAACATGCAAGCTAGACAGTTATTGAAAACACTGTCATTGCTTTTTCTTGGTGGAAGGAGTATGAATTAAACGATACTCTCTGTCTTGACCAAGAGAATACATGAGAGCTCATATGTTGTGAAGTCAGGGACAAGCCATCATTGCTTTGGGAATGTTATAATTTGCTAGTTTATCTTCTCCACATCAAGAAGAGACACTGAACTGCATTAACATAATGCTGAGCCTTAAGTATTCATGACCACTGTATCTCTAAGAAAAGGGTGCTGGTGTTTAACACAAGATAATCTTGTGACTTTTGTGTTTTTACTGTTATTTATGGATACTTTTGCCATTTTTCTCCATTCTGATATTTATTTATTTATTTATTCTGGGAAGCTGAAGACAGACATACATCCCTGGTTTAACAGCTGTAATACCTGGCAGTTTTTTGAAATGGCATTATAGTTCAGTATTATCTCCATTTATAGTTTACACATAATCTCTCATTGTAAATTAGGAGAGGGATCTCATTGTCAAAATGTTTGTCATTTTCTTCACAGTCCTTATTTATGCTTAGTTAATTTTTCACACAAACATAATGAGGTAAGAACTTAGGTGTTCGTAATTATAGTATCTCTGATAGGTGAAAGATAGGTGAAAAAGGTGAAAGCAGTGACTAAAAGAATACTCTTATGAACACGAAAATATTTTCAGAATGTATCTAACATTGAAAGATTATTTATTAAAATATTCAATAAATACTTAACAGAAACCTAATATGCAGGGAACACTGGCAGCTTTATCTCTCCCTTTCTTAGTAAAACCTGAGGGCATTTCTCATCTTTTGGCCAGTTAATACTTCTCCCTTTTCCAGTATATGATCAAAAGTTGAGACAAGGAAATTTGTATTTTTCTCTGACACTAGACTTAGAGTTACAGATGATAGACCAGAAGTGAAAGTGAAGTGTAATTATTTCTTTCACATTAACAGAGTTACCAGTTATAATCAAAGCAAAGTGCTTGACACAACCAGCGCAACATGAGCCCTCTGTGTCACTAATCGCACCGCTGTACTGCCAGTCAGTGTCAAGCTGCAAGTGCAATTCGGAAACAGCTGACCACATTAAACAAATGGATAAAGTCATGATTCTAGAGTAACTGCATGCTTAGAAATAGCACTGATCAAAGTTTTCATATGTATAGACCTCTGTGATACTATTACACATACATCATAATGCTTGCGTCTGCTGGATTTTATTGTGTATATTCTCTCTTGCATCCTAATTTTCCAACCTTGAATGTTGAGGTCCCTCCATATATTTAATTAAATCTGCTAATAAATTTCCAAATCATTTGAGTAGTCAGTCCTACTGCAGGCTTGTCTCTCCTTCGCTTGATTTTACTCGAGAAAAAATTAGATTTGTGCTTTGACAGGGTAAGTATTTGGTTTATCAAGCAGCATATTAGTGTGGGCATGTCTCAGCATAATGTGCACCAAAATCTGAGATTATGACTAATTTGTTCTCCTATTAAGTGAATGATAAAATTATTTAGGTATATACATGCAGAGCCTCAGGCTGTTTAGGAATTATGTGTAGTTGTCTCACCCTAAGTTGGTGAAAGTCCAAGAACTCTTAGGATATACAATTATGTTAAAGGGAAAGACTGGGCTTTGCATAGGGAAAAGAAGACTGTGAGAAATGGTAATTCTGCTCCCAAGAGTTCAGGACTATGAACTGACTGAAGTTCTGCAGTCTTTACCTTGCCTGACCACTCCTCAGTACATGATACAGAGGTAATGGAAATGGAAGAGGGAGACAACATTTTTATGGAAGTTGCTTTGATTAAAGCACCCAGAATTGTGTTCCATGATCAGTCTTGGCAGTGAATATTTATGAAATAAACAATTGTAAAAGCATAAGAAAAGTGCATCAGATCTAAGTGTATCTTCTTTCAGGTGTATTTGGAAAAGTATTTTGCAGTCTACTCTTTAATGGCCAAACTAATGATAGGCCACTAAATGAAAGTTCCCATAGAATGTCTGCATGACAAATATCTGGCTTTGAATGAGGCTGTAAAACCTGCAGAATTGTGTTGACTGCATACCGTTTTCAATGCAAATGTTTATTTAGGCTGCTGTGCAAGAAAACCTGTTTCACTTTGTACTATCTTTAATTTTATTCCTCCTCAAATCTCCCTAAAGTTGTAAATCCAGTTACAAAACTATTCAGCAATTCCACTATTGCTACAGACCTTATTATTCCCACTATTTCAACCATTTTTTTCAGTACTATGTAACTGGAGGTCCTGAGCTGGCTAAGCTTCTTTTTCTACAAGATGATTGACACCATGTAACGTCTTCTGCTTTGTCCCATAGCTTCTCAATCAGACATTAGAAATCCAAAGCAAATGGATGCTTTTTAGAAGTAGTGAGTCTCCTAATGAAATAAATACAGCAGGAAATAGATTATTATAAGAACAATGGAAAAAAAATCCCTACATCACATGAAGGAAGACCTGATTATAAGCTTAAGACCTGGATTCTCAAGGAGGAAGTCTACACTCCAGTGCTTGTCTCTGCCTTCCTACTCAGAGATACAGAACCACCTACACACTTTAAAAGGCTGGAAAAAGTTTTATGAGGAATTGCAAAGAGTGAGAGGCCCAGAGAGTATTAACATATTCTTGTTCATTATGCAGCTCCAAAACTGGCATCTTAACCAGATCTCTACTCTTCCCTCAGCTCTGTTCCCAGTTTTTACCTCACCTTATTTTTTCAATGGAATTATTTTTCATTCATTATTTCCAACACTCCAGAATTTTGAGCTGATGAGGGTGTAGGCATACTGAGTGAAATCCTGTCCAGCTTTTCAAGTTATTTTCCATTAAAGTTTTAGCTAGAAGTTTAGTATCTTGCACTGGTATTAGTTAGACTAAATCCACACCACATTTACAGCTATAGTTTGAAATTTGCAGCATTGTGTGTTCTGATGATTCGAATCAGAATAAATGGTTTGTGTTTTTTTTTTTTTTTTTCTTTTTCTCTCCTTTTTCCCATTTAGGATAGCACAGATTTATATTTGTACAGGCGTCTCTCCTTAATGACTTTATCTTTTGATATAACAAATATTTTTGCATTAAAATACTTATTCAACTCTCATATCATTTTGAGAAAGGTCAAAGTTGCAGAGTATGGAGGGATATAAGGAGCTGATCTTCATCATAAATCTACAGCAAATGAATGCTCATGTAAACTTTGGGGTAGAGCATAGCTGGCTGGAAACAGTCAGGAAAAGGCACAAATAACACTATTAAGTTAGCTGGAAACTATCTACATGATCATAAAAATGTATATGTGTGTCTCAGACTCTGTGTCCACTAGACTAATCTGCAGCAGAAATTAAACTCTTACATCAGTGAAGTTTTCCATATTCAAAGATATACACATATATACAAAAGTTACGACATGCATAAGGTAGTTATTGCATTAACAACCTAAATAGGTGAACTACCAATTGCTTACGTGAATAAAGATATGAACAATCATTAAAAATATACTTCTATTCAGTATTCATAATACTGAATGTACAGTATAGTTAATTGTTAGCTTTTTATTACTGAGATACAAGAAGAATATCTTTCACCAATGCAAAAATCTCTTAATACTGGGTGGAAAACTTATAAAAGAATTCTTAGAATTAAATTCTGGGAATTATTGCTCATAGTTGTTCCTTTCTTCAGTAAGTAAACAGAGATCTTCCTCAGACAATGCTGTGATATTTGTAATGAGTAAATATATATCTGGAGAAATATACATGCTAGCATGCACAGGAAGATAGCAGTAGGACGTGACTGACCTGAATAAAACTAACCCAGCAATTATACCAGAAGAAAGCTTTCATGAGACTGAGTCATTGGAATAAAATGACTTTTGCTCATTTCTGAACACCCTTTGCATGTTTCTAATTGTCCTTGTATTTATTTAATTTATTAAAGAAATTAATTTAATTAATTAATTAATTAAATTTCCTTGTATTTATTCCTTTTCTTATGCATACACAAAAGATTATGAGTTGCAAAGATTTTTATGTAACTTCGTATTTGAACTAGTACAGTTTGTCCTGTTTTTTAAGTTTGCTCGTTTCCTCCAGGCAGGAAACTTTACCAGGCTCTAGCCTCCACTATTATTTGCTTTTTCTAGGTTCTGGGTGGTCTTGACAGTGAACTTTGGGTGTTTGAATATACTTCTTCAAGGTATCAAATGCATCATCACTATTAAATAAAGAACTTACCTACATTCTCTTATATTTTCTGATCAACATATAATGACCTATCCTGAAATATTCACAGTGAATTTCCCACACTATCTCAAAATTATTTACAAGAATCAGAATTGAAGTACACATGCAATGTTTGATAATTTTTTGTCAAATTTTTGTTCTTTCAGAAATAACAAAAAAGGAAAATAATTTTGAGGACACCTGAATAAGAATTTGTTTAAGCACACATCTTTTGAATAAGTTCCAGTATTGGAACTTGGTCCATTCGTCTCTTCTTTCTGGCTTAATATATCAAAATTACATAATTCACCATAAAAAAGGACAGTCTATACTGAGGGATAAAATCTCCATAACTGATACTCTCATTGGTTGTCTGTCTTTCAAATTTTTATATTGTGCCTAGTGCCATTGTCTGTATTCCTTTCTAATAAAAAAAAAAAAAAACTGGAATAAACCTACATATGCTGAAGCTAAGTATTATGTAAACTCTCCTTCCTTACTTGGTTGTGTTAATGAAGATAATGTTAATCTTCAAAGATTCAGCTCTATGGAAAGGAGAACAGGATAGGGTGGTATCGCAAAGGAAAAGAGATTTGACCATATTGACCTATGGAAAGCTGGAAGAACAAATCAGATGGAAGAATTATCATGGTGACAACTACCTCTGTTGATCAACCAACCATGACTGGAATTAAAAGTTACTAAAGTCAACACAGAGCTATATAGGCAGAGGTTCTCAAAAAGGCTTTCAGACTTCCCAGCTGTCCTGTACAGTAACTGTACAGTAGCTTCTTCTGTAAATTTCTTTTTTAATAGAAAAGCTTGCTGTATGCCTCCTCTGAATATATGCTTTCCTTGACTTACTACTTATTATGATTGCATTTTACCACTTTTTAATGGTATTTCTGTGTACTTTTTTCCCAGCTATCAATGGAAACATAGGTTCAAATGCAATATTATTATTCAATTCTCTGACAATACCAGAGATCTATCATTTTATAAGCTGGTGAAGCATAAAAAGAAGGGATATATGTTGAGATTGAGCTTAATTTAATTGTAAATACTTGTGTCCAGTAAAGTTGATACGATTTCTTCACCAAAATTGTAGTCAAGCATTGGAACAGGCTTTCCATGGAAGTGATGGAGTTGGCCTCCCTGCAAGTATTCAAATCCATGTAGAGGAGATACTAGCGGACTTTGTGGTTTTGTGGTGGACTTGGCAGCCCTGGAGTAAAGGTTGGACTTGATGATCTTAAAGGTCTTTTCCGACCTAGTTGATTCTATGATTCTATGATTTCCAGAAAAGACATGATTTTAATAATATATTTTCATGCAGTACAGGTGCATATAGCATTGCTAACATATATTGGTTTAGTACAGCACCAGTAAATATGTTATTTCTTATCATCATATATGAAACAAGTATGTACTGATTTCAGGATGGCTAGAAGGGAGATCTTGATCTGCCATAACTGTTAATCTCCTAAAATAAAAATTGTTCTAGGAAGACTTAGAGGTGGCATTTTGAAAATAAACACAGTAATTGTATGCTTGCATTAATACACCTTCAAATCTTATAAATATCTATATGAGTAGCCCATTTGGGAATCTGCATACAGAAATTTAATTAAAGGCCAGTGGAAATTCACATATATGGAAATACTCAAAAACTGTACAACACAGTTGATATTTTCTATGTGAAGTTCTTTTCAAACAGGACATATTATGAGACTCTCATTTTATGCACGCATTCACAGAAGAAGGAGCTATGATGGAAATATTTCTGTTGAGAAAGACAGACTCTGTGGGAGATAAGTTGCTAGAGTGCTATTTTAAATTTCTCCTGGCTACCTTGAATACACAGATTACCAGTGACCTGTTTTGTTTTGTTTTATTTTCCAGGATTGCTAAGGTAACAACACTACTAGAATTAAGGCACAGTAAGACGTCGTCTTATGTGCAGGTACATAGCTAATGCAAAATATTTCATCTACAATAGATACTGGCAGAGCCACAGATACAGTAAAATCAAACCTAAGAATGATAAAAGAATCTGTGATTCCCTCTGTGGCACAATATTACAGAACTGCTTCAGACAGAAGTCCAGGGAGCCCAGGTTTTTGAGCATAGACTAAAATTTCAGGCTAACCTACAGCACCTAACATAGTGTGGGGGGTTATATTCTGGCCCCTGGAGGGACACTGGTGTCTTTCCCATCAAACTGAAGGTATGAGTAAGGGAGAACAGGAAACAGACCCAAACGCCAATCCTTATCTCACCCTCAGCACAAAAATTAAGTGTGGCAAAAGCACACACCTCAAGAATGAGTGCAGAAGTATTCTGGACACTGCAGCATATACATGACATTGGAAATTTTAACTCCTTCAGTAGTTTAAAAAAGGAATATTTGTCAAGATCAAAGAACAAGCAAATAGGTGAAAATAGGATTTGCAAGCAGCGGTAATAGATAAACTGAAAGGAAATGATAAGGAAACAGTTAATCTGCAGAGAAGAAATCAATAAAAATGCTGAAATGTTATGCAATTTGAGGGAAATAATACACAAATTCTTCCAGCTTTCATAAGAAATAAGATTCTCCAGATAAACCATCACAGCCATGAAGATTTTGAAAAGGAAATTAACAGAGTTCATGATGTTGTACTAGTCATTTTTTCTTGCAGCATTCTAAAATCCAAGTGCTTTGAGCTTTCTAAACCACCATAAAGAGATTTTCTTTCAGACATCCTTGAAAAATGTAGATAATTTTTTTTATAAGAATGATGGTAATGGTTGTATTCTTCAGCCATTTTACTATGCTTTGAAAACACTGAACAGCGTGTTCTAGATCTACTACCAAAAAAGGAGTTATTACAGTTACTTGCATGAAGCAAGCCATAAATACAAGACATTAGTATAATGAACTGAATTTCAAATAATGACACTATTCATTGCATATATGCTGGATGAGTGGGGCACTGGAAAGAAGACATGAATGTACAGCAGGCATATAAATTATTTAGCCTGTCAAAGTGTAGGACAGATTATGGATGAGGAGCGCTGCATCGGTATCAGCCTTCACCCCCCAATTATTTTCATTTATGATAAACTCTTTTATAGCACTCTGCTAGTATGAAAAGAAGGGTATTTAATGAGTCTACTCACACAATAAGAGACATTTAGAGTTGTCAGTGAAATATATTACTGCAAATATTAAATTTGAAGCTGACTTATGTCTGATTTAATAAATGTACTTTCTGGAATCACATCTTCTCTCCTAAAAGTTCCTCTCCTACACGTTAAATTCAACTCAGAGATATCTAAAGGTTAATGCCTTGTTTAACACACAAAATGGCAGTTCTAGAGGAAAACTCAGGAGGTTTTTTTCCTGTCATTCTCCAGCTATAGTTAGCAGTTCATAACCTTATTAAAGCCAATGAGCTTGAACTGTCTTTCCAGTGAACTCACATTAAAGCTTCATTGTTCAGCTTTGAAAGCAAATAATTTCCCATGGAATAGAGTTCATACTTGCAGATCACTCTAATTTCCAAAGGTTTTAATAGTTTTTATTTTATATCTTAAAAATTTCTTCTCTGTTTTTTCACCAGTAAACGTATCATGCTTTATCAGAGCAGGAAAGATATTTAAATGTGTTTTCACATCCTAGGTGCTGTAAAAATGAATTTTGATTCAAAAATTAGGAGTTAGCCTAACACAACAGAAATTCTATACACCTTCATGCATTTGCCTTTATTTAAGCTCCATTTCATCTCTTACAATCTTACCTTATGATGAGTTCTAGGAATAAACACGTAAAGATTTGCCTCGTTCTCATGAATCAAAACAAATATAAAAAAAAACTTAAAAAGTGAAAAAATCTGGTATCATCAAGTGAAAATTGACTAGCAGGGGCATCTTACAAAAATTCATAAGCCTACTACACAATATCTATTCATCCTGCTTTCAATTATTGATCGGGTGATATTACATAGTTAAGAGATAGATTTGCAAAGAGAGAGATTCACTATGTAAACCTTCAGGGTACCCCACAACATTTCTTTCTTCTATATTTGCAAAGGAAAGCACCTGGAACTGTCTCATTACCCATGGGACTTAGGTGCTAACCGGGAAATAACAAAATTATGTTATAAAGAGAAAATAGTTGAGGCTGGCTTTTTGCAAAAACTTTTTTTGTGTGTGCGTATGTGCATTTTTACAGCAGAATATCTGAAATGTATAAAGTAATCTGGCCTACTGTTGATGCACAAGGTCTGATGTGCCTGACAAGTGGCATATTGGCAAGGTTACAGAACTTGAAGGACTTGCCATGGCTAGTCTACAAATAATATTAAACAGGAACCTAGTTTTCATCACCTTCCTTTCTGTGAAATGTTGCCTGAATTCTAATAATAAATCTGGGAAGGGACAGCTCTGTTGGTATTTGAAAACCTTCGCATACGCTTTAATGCCTACAGACAGAATATTTTCTGTGCTAGAAAAATAATCGTTCTTTAAAACTGAAAAACTATGTAACATAAGGAAACTATATTATTCAAGTTACATGAAATAAATCTCTTTAGCACTGCCTTCACCTTAATTTAATCAAGATGCAAGTCAGTATCTTTTGCATAGTAAGGCTGATTAAACAAAAACTGAGCTAAAAAAGAAAGGAAGACGTAAATACACATGGAAATATGGAAACCTTTTATGAGATGGGTTTTTTGGTGGTTTTTTTTTTGAGATTTACAAGACATTTTATGATGTCATAGGACTAGACGCTAATTAATATAACATCAAAAACTAGAGATAGCAAGACATTTAAACGAGGCTGAATGCCAGTATTTGGGGTAGTAGAAGTGATGCCTAAGCTGAGTTTTAAGTGTGGAGGTGATTCTGTGATAGTGAGACATATCCATGTGCAGTGACAATAAATCATGTTGTGCATAAAGGGATGCAGTCAAAGAAAAGAAAGAAGAAAAGTCAGAGAAATCAAAGTAGATTTCTCTTTAATGATTCTTTTGTCATATGGGAACAATTTCAGCAGTACTGGCCAACTCATTTAAGTGTTAATAATACAGATTCAAACCATGTTTCCAGTTCACATTTTCCTTAGTCATTGTATCCTGCCTTTTGAATCTTTTCTTTTTGGCCTGGGATTCAGATCCAAGGCTATCCCAGGAAAGGAGGGTCCTCTTTGGACAACTTTGCCAACTTGGAATGTAAGACATGGCCAGAGTGAGGGAAGCAAAAGAAGGATTTCAGAGAATTTTCACAAGTTTTGAGCAGTGCAAACATGTGAGGCATTTCCTTTATCTTTCTTCTGTAAATAGAATATTTCTGTGACAATTTGGCTCCTAGAGACACAAATGAAAGTACATGTAAGTAAAGAACCATTGCAAACTACAACATTGGTATCTCTATAGTAGGCATGTCAGACCACATGGACAAACACTCCGTTATATGCACAATACATGTATTGACAATGAGGTACATGTAATCTAGTAATCATGGAACAGGAGACTTCAAACTTTCAAAAAAAAGGGGGACACTTTTCTTGCCGAATGTCCACTTGAACTTCCATGCCTTCAACTGTGTTCTCACTAGTCACTTTTTTTATTTCAAGAGAACTCCAATAGTTTGAATTTTCCTGTAACTTGAGATTTTTGTTTCAAAATACTATATTGACAGTCTGTGTAAGGTTCCAGCAGATACCTGCTCGATTCACAGTAAAAGGCAGAAACATACACCTGAAGAACTCCCTTCTTAGACTTCTATTCCCCAGGTCTAACCGTGTTGAGGCTGTTAGATTATTGCTGAAATCGACTGTGTAACATTATATTACCATAGCAACAGAGATTAGACCTTGTTTCCAAACAAAATTGGCAACTAAATGAGACTTACTGGCTCAGTGGTTGTGCCACTCCTACAAAAGCGGTTTGGAAGATGTCATGAGATAGCAAGATGGTAAGCAACACAGATCAAAGCCACAGGACCAGTGTATAGCAAATTCACTAGCAGTCACTAAAGAAGATTTCAGTTGGACTTTTTCATCACAGTGATGAAAAAAGAAAATTAGATTCCTTTTTCCTTCAATAGGAAAAGCACACCCTTATCTCTTTGCTTCTCTTTTGTTCAGACTGCTGCATTTTGTGGTTTCGTTTGGTCTTTAAATAATTACACCAGAAGACTGCAGTTTTTCAATTTATTTAAAATCTATTAAACCAAAGTAACTGAATATGAAATGATAAACTGAAAATTAGGAAGAAATATATATGAATTATTCCCATTTGTTGAGATTTCATTCACCTTTTAACCATCTGACAGAATAGGTCAGAAGATATTTCTACGGAACATCCGAACACAAGCTATCACTCTCAATCTATTATACTATTATTTGCACTATTTATGACTACACAGGTAGATTTCAGCTTTGATACTACCTCCAAAACTTGTAGAATGTTACATGAAATGCCTTGATTATGTGTTGCTCCAATTAGTATTGTCATTGAACCTGAAATATAACCCCCTTCAAATATATATATGTATATATATATAAAACCCCATACTGAATCCATATCTTTAAATAGTTCTGCATTAATCACAATAATAATAACAATGATAATTGTGAGGACTTCCAGAAAAGCAGAGTTATCTGGATATAACAGGACAAATACAGTACAGAGGAATGAACTCCAAGAAAACTCATTGTAGCTGTGAATCTGCCCACAACACTAACAAATGTTAAAAAAGGAACTTATTTATAATTCAACATACTGGTTTATTCCTTTTTATAATTTAACATACTTGTCATGCTAAGATACCACTTAGTCTACCCACTTCCCAAGAAGAACAAGACCCTTATATCCAACCCGCCTGCCCTCCCTGGGCAGCCCCGCCAAGTTGGGGAGTGTTCAGTCCAGCCTATTCAGGGACCCTATAAGCAGCACTTTAGGCCAAATCCCTCATAATCAACTATGAAGTTTCCGGAAACTTATATATACCAAGAAATTTATTACTCGTGACAGGATACAGATTTGAGATAGTCGGTGATAGTGACTGACTGTGAAAACAGATTTGATTTGCAATAACAGATCGGTGATAATACTAAATAGCTAGCAAGATGTTAGTAAGTAAATGTGCATAACACAGAGCTCTTACCCAATAGGCGTCCCTAAGGGCGGAAGAAGAGCTGTCCAGCCCGTCGACTGATCCCAACCATTTTGATAGAGAGCTTTTTCCCCCAAACATCTCCCTTCTCTTTCGCTAATTTATACTATTTCTTTACTTTTAGGTGGAGCTTGAGTTACTCTAGTCATACATAATCATCAGATTTCACAGGCATAGGAGGAGTTATTACAGTCAATTCCAAGAACTTATTAATACCATTCCCTCCCCTTTGCATCTGCGCACTGCCATCTGGTGGTTTTCAGCCAGGGTCTTCTGGCTGAAGTAAGAGGTCTTCCTCGCTATGCACTTTTCACCCTTGGCACAGTTTCCTCAGCTGGCAGTCTCGAGTCCTTTAGAAACTAGTTGAAACAAGTTCCTATCAGACATTCTTCTTCTTGAGAGAACGGGTCCCTGATTTTAAACAATGTGTTTCAGTTACCTATTCTATTCTGTGTTATAGTTTAACTAGCAAAGACAGAACATATCTGTTCCCTATTGTAAGACAATACACAGTTTAACTAGCAAGAACAGAACATGCCTGTTCCCTATTCTATGTTAAGACAATGCATAATTTGAAGAAAACTCTTAACTCTTTCCTTGGTCCATTACTATTAAAGACATTATAATGAGCAAAGTTCAGCTACAGGACACGATTTCACCATCATTGCTGAGACAGCAGTTGCGATCCACCTTTCTTGATGTCAACTGTGCAGTAATTTTTATTCTTGATAACAGGGATGAGCAGTGGTACCTCTGTACCACTGTACTCCTCATTCCAAGGATCTTGCACTGCACTCATACAGACCATGTCTGTTTCCCTGGGAGCAGCAATTGTGTCTCACCTCAAGAGCAGCAGCTGTCAAAGCTGCTCTAATATTACAGCTTCTGAGCTGAACTTTGCGAAGCCCTATTTCTTTATTTTTCTCAATCTCGGTTATTTTCCTACAATACCGTTTTATTCTCTTTCTCATTTAACTGGGAAATATGGAAAGATGATGAGTACATTTCTTTCCCTACTTTATCAGGAAATGCTTAACAATATCATTAAGTAAGAATCAATGCATGCCCTGTTCTACCGTTACAGGAAAATATGCAGTGGATATTAAATTAAGAAAAATCTCCAACAACATACAGAGTGCTCTATCAGAACATATTTAAGATTCAGTCTAAGCTCTAAGGTCTTAATTCCATTTCATGCAAAATATCTAAATATATTGCAGCCATAAATCTTAGCTACACTGTGCCCAGTAAATCTGTCCCCATCATGATGCATATATAACTTTTAGTAAGTGTCATTTGGCTTTGTAAAATGCAAATATGCTCATTGTACATGAACATGTTTTGGATCACTTTCTCTGCTCTTTATTTTTACTTTCCTTTGTACTGTTAGTACTGTATTACTTAAGCCCATTAGATGCTGCTGTTGCAAATTCATTGCTCATGTTTCTTGTTAATAGAACTTTTCAGAATTAGTTTTTATTTTGATAGTAAAGCTACTTTCAGACTTAATATTGATGTTATTTTGTTTAAATTGTTTCATATACTTATGTTATGTAACAAAGATTATTAATACTTGGCATAGGCAGAAATAATGTACATTATGCAGAGGGTCAGACAGGATGATTTCAAAACTGGACACTATATTATTAACAAAGAAGACAAATGAAGGCAAAGAAAGTAGCAAATGATTTCCTAAATAAATTTCCCTTTTTACAATAATGTATTGTTTTAAATTGGATATTAAATAATCTTTCCTACTGAAATCTAAGCTGAAATCTACCTATCTGCATCTTGTTTTGTGGATAGGTAGACAAGACCTGCTAAGTTACTAAAAGACAGGTAGAATGTTAAAGTAGGAATTAGATATGGAAGCAGCTGTGTTCTCCTCCTGCAAATCAAACTTTCATTTAATATAGCTATCTGTTTTTGTTGATGAAATATCCCTAACCTTTAACTATGCGGAATATTCACTTATACTCCCACTCACATGAGTGACTGGTTCAGAAACAGCAAAATGCAAGGCAAGGTACAGGGGGATAAGAAAACAAAGAATTGTCATCCTTCATGTTATTAGTAAATAAAATCCTCCTGTTGATTAATTTTGTATCAGATGGAATTGGGGTATTATATATCGGAATATGGCAATTCTTGCTCCTCTCCATGTGTACTTGATAAACTGCAAACAAATAAGTAGCCATCTTGTGGTGTACTGTCATGTTTTTGAGTGCTGCTGTGCTCATCGCTGGGGGTGGTGTAGCTGCTGTGCCTGGAACCGGAGTAGCTGTGCTGTCTGTTGCAGTCGAAGTTTGTGTAGCTGC
>WYDI02015337.1:0-13717 GCA_009867235.2 Psittacus erithacus
AGCGCTGCTTCCTCTCAGCTCCCCTGACATCTTTCAGCCCATTGACAGCGTCCCGCAGCTCAGCCCCTGCTGCAGGAGGATCTTCACCAGGGAGCTCTGAGGGCAGCCCTGCCCATTGTGCACCCTTCGCTGTCACATTGTGCATTACTTAACCCCTCGCCTGCCCATTGTGCACCCTCACATGTCGCATACTTTCCAGTTAGTGGATGAGGAGTTTTCCACAGCCATACTGTGTGTCTTGGCAAGTGTACATATGTGCAGATATCCCTTCCACGCATTTATCAGTACAGAATCTCTAAATTGCTGTTGAGGTACAGTGAAAGAAGTTGTTGCTACACTTGAGAAGGAGCAATTTAGGAGAAAAAAATAGTTTTCTAGTGTCTGCGATGTTGTTACTTCAATTTTCTAGTGTCTCAGATGTTCTTTCTATTTTCCAGAGCTCAGGCATGACTCCAATGCAAGAAGTGTAGGTCAGGGAGCACCTTTTACTACAGAGATGGTGTTAAGTGTGGGAGGTCTCTCTTGGAGGGTAGGAACTGGAAGCATGCTCTGAAATATGTGGGGCCCGCTGGAAAGAAACTCTAGCTGCACTGCATAGACAGGATGGACCATTATTGATGGGTGAAGAAAATACGCCTGTGCCTCTCTTTTATTAAAGGATGCAAGGAGGGGAAGGAGTTGATGACCTTAACGTTTCAGACTTTGCACTTCAAGTCAGTGTGGGAGGACAGGGAAAATGGAGGCTAATTGATATCATTTGCCTGCAGTCTCCTCAGCAGTATGGTAACTTTGGGAAGATCTGAATATTGTCAGTGTTTCATACAGGAAAGAAATACTGTAGGGTATTTGCTATGGAGCTCTTTCAAGACAGGATTATCATCAAATAGTGGCAGGTTCTTGTATGTCTGGACCATCCCCATTTTTTTTGTGATTTGATGAGAAAATATTTGTGATTAAGAGACTTCAGCACAGATCTGTAATTCACTTGTCTAGAGGTGAATGTTAATTTGGATGCAAATAGGGTGTGAGCGTACTGCACACCAACCATTCCTGAATAATGTTTTGTACATACCAGCTGCAATGTTTTTTACTGCATTGTGTTTAGCTTAAAGATGCAAGAACAGATTGCACGCCAGTTTTAGTTTAAAGGTTTATTAATAAGCATTAAATAACAGCAATTTTTTCTTTGCTAACCCACTTCTTAATAAGCAAAAAAAGACTTATTTAAATATAGATGTGTATGTGTTAGCTGCAGGCAGGTTATTTGTATAACTACAACATTAGGAACCAATCATATATGTTACTGTAGACCAGCCCCCTTAAGTCTAATTCAGTTGAAAATTTGTAATTGTTGTAGTATGTCCTCTAGTAATAATAAAATTCTTGGCATTAACAAGGATAAAGGAGCTGGCTGGTTTACAGTAAAACACGGGTATTCCTCCTTTTCATATTTGTCAAGTTTTAGTTCTCCCCTTGTCTTCTAAAAAACAGAGAGTCCCAGGGACATTTTTTCCTTTGAGTCCATGAGGGTGGTGTTTTTTGAGTCACACCATACCTTGGCCAACTCTACAAGCTGCCAACTCCCTCTTGCAAAGCAGCCACCACTAAAGACTTCAAAATTCCCATCTCCAGAAGCTGATACCCAAGAGTGATTTCCCAACATCAAGCACTTAATTCACATACTTAGACTCCTCTCCCATTTCCTTATGCCCAAACCAAGTGCCCCTCCCAGCACTCAGGGCTTTGTTGCTGAAGCAGCAACAGTAGCTCCCACACTATGAAGCAATGCCTCCAGTCTGCTTGGTGCCTGCAGGTGAGATGTGTTTCCTTTGCCTTCCTGCCAAATTATCACCTCTGCTCAGCTGGACAATGTGTGGATGCTGCTGCATGGGAACAGATCGCAGAAAATGGCTAAAACCCCTCATACAACAGTGACATAATAAGATACAGTTTCCATTTTCCTGAGCCTAATTCATCAGTGAACAGAAGCTAAAGCTGTTAGAAGTATTTCTTCTGTCCTTGTATTCAGAATAGCCAGTGGAGTGGCTTTTCTGGTAGTCTGTCCATTTCACTAGAAGCGCCAAATGGATTAGTGAGCAATATTGAGCCTAATCTAATGTTTTAAGTGCTTTAAGGTTAAATTATTTGTTGGGCACTCAGTAGATTTTTCATATTTTCCATTACTTTTATAATTGACAGGAGTAACTTAGTCAAGTCATGATGTAGTACCCACGTGTAGTATCCACAAACGTGGGAGTTTGTAAGTCTGTTTGACAATCACAATTTGATTTATCATTCATTTAAGCTGAAACTGGGTTGGAGTTTGACTGATGCCACTGGTCCATCCTAGAAGTGCACTTCTTCCTTCCTCTCCCAAACTGTTGCAGTGACATCACATGGAAGTGATGCAAATAGTAACATTAAATAAGATCTTTAGGATTACAGAAAATAGTATGTCTGCAAGCAATCCCTGTAGTGCATATGAGGTTGACAGGAGGGTTGAGCATCTCTGCTGTTAGCTGTCCAAATCCCTAAATATTTCAGCTTAAAAAAAAAAAAAAAAGAAAAAAATCAAAGAGTTGAAGGAACTGAGAAACATAATGTGGACTATCTCCACCAAAGGGAATTTAATATACTGACCTAAATACCTTCACCTTCCATAAACCCAGTAGTAGGTAAGAACATTCGGCACCCTGAAGAAAGTGCTTGCTCAGCGCTGTACAAGATAGGGCTCCATAACTGTTTGAGTTCCCCAATTCCATTCACAAGATACATCCTTTTGTCCTCTCCAATCACTTTTTTTTTTTTTTTTTTTTATTGTACGAATCATTAAACAGGGTCAGTTTTATATGAACAAGTCCTAAAAATATTCTAGGAATAGCAAACTCGTGCATAGAATGTGTTGCCTGCCTCCTCCCTCTAGTTTCTTCCAAATAAGTAGAGGTCATAACCTCCAAAATCTGGCTGTTGGCTGTTAGCTAGGAGACATCAGCTGAAACCCTAGTAAGACAAATCTTCACAGCTGTATCATATGTCTGCTATTGTCAATATATTTGCAAAACCTGCCAACTGCTCGTCACTTAACATAAAGTGGATGTAGAAGGGAATGAAGTGGAAGGAGAAACAGATTGTGATACAGACTGAAGGCATGTTGCTCTGGTAAACTTCTCTTCTTTACTTCTGGTTTTTTCCTTTCTCTCCTTCTTCAGCCTGCTAAAAAGATAGGCATGTTATGTACCTAGCCACTAAGCACAGATCTGAAAAGTAGCCCTATGGTTTGTTTTCTATATAATCCTGGTACAAGGAAGGTAACTGCCAATCCAGACATGTCGATATACTGCAGGGAAGTACCATGATGTGGAAGAAGAGTTTATTTTTTCAGGCTGGATTTTTCATTGCTGCTGACTTCAGAGTGCTCCTTATGCCATCCCAAAGCAGAAGCGGCCTTGGCCCAGCCTCACCCTTCTTAGGAAAGCCCCCCTGCACCCAAGCAGCCCCCCAGGACACCCAGAGTGCCTTGGGCAGTGCTGCTGGCATTCTGGCCTGTTCCCATTATCATGGTTTTTGGCAAGATTTTGATCTTGCTAGCAATAGGCAAATTCCATTCCAAAAGTACACTTTCCTTCTTCAAGGAAATGCAGATTTTGGATAAATACTGTAGTATTTTAGGGAAGTGGAGAAAAAGAATTTATCTTTGAAAATATTTCGTGTGGTACAAGAGGCTAGGAGAACGGAAGAGGAGGAAAGAGAAAAGCTTATTTACTTAGTCTGTTGTCATCCTTCCAACATTACAAAAAAGAAAGGATGGGATCTTCTGTTCTCCTCATAACTGAATTCTGTTTCAAGTTGTGGAAGAACATCATAGAATAGTTAGGGATTGGAAAGGACCTTAAGATCGTCTAGTTCCAACCCACCTGCCGTCATGCTGTATCTTGTTTTGTTTCTTAAAAAGGAATTTTTCAAAGGTGATTTTAAAAACTCATTGAAAGAAAAGGAAAAACAAATCGACAATAATCTCCTGGCCATCTACAGATGTTGTTTTGATTTATGGTGGGTTTGATGTCCCATGGAAAGGCAGGGCAAGAACTTCAGAGAGACACCCTGCCTCCCAGATCAGTGCCTCCTCTGTCCAGTTAAAGCTGCCCGCTTTACTGAAAACCAGACTGCTGCTTACCTGGCTAAGATCTCTGGTCACAGAAGGAGTCAGAAAAGACCTTGCTCCTTTTTTTTTTTTTTCAAAATTTACAATAGAAAATAAAATACTGAAAGAGATACTCAAAGCATTGTTTCCTGGCTTTGAATAAGGACCTACTTTTCCAGTCTTGACTTAACCTGCCAGCGACTCCTGCCGGGAATTGTGCTAGAGAGAAAGGATACACATCATGCTCAGATTGCAGCTAATTATTAAAAATGGCTTACTTCTGTTTATTTTAAATTGTTCCAAACCTCAGTAGTGTAATGAAGCTATTAAGAAATAACTCTCTGAAAGAGTTAACCAAAAAGGAGAAAAAAAAAAAAAATCAGATAAGGTCCCAAATGCACTTTTGCATTTTATTGACATTTTAATTAAGACTGTAGTATACTTCAGGGATCTCTGCACTTAAATAGGAACCATTTTAATATGCTACACTGGCAAAGAGTAATGGATGAATACAGACCCATATTCCCATATGTTTTATGGTTCTTAGTGATTCTTTTGTACAATGTATTATGATGTTAAGACATTTTATGAGTTTCTATTGGCTAAGCTGAGCCATATCAAATTATAATTTTGCTCAGTGGATCTTACTGTAAGCAGATTAAATAGGACACGTTCTGTATTTATTGCACAGTTAGATTTGCCTGTTTTTGTTTTTCCTATTACAGTCTTCATTTACTTCTCCCCTTAAACTGAATATAACAGGCATTATATGAAGAAATCACTTGGCTGGGGTGGTTGTTTGCTGGATTTTCTGTAATTTAATAAAAGTTGTTGGAGCTGAAAGGATGTTGTTCCCCTGATAATATTGATCTGAATGAGTTCTTATCCATTTAACTGCACCACTGATAGGGCTGTGAATATTTTTCTCTTTAAATAGACAGGTTGGCATCTAGTATTAATATCTGGGGACTCCAGAAAGCCAAGAGAGAGGAGATTGTTTGTCCCATTTTGGACCCAGGAACAAGACCATGTGTCAGAGAGCTGACCAATGTAGTTTAATGATGCTTACTGAGTTTTGAAGACTTTGAGTAACACCAAGTTGTAAACCAGCTCATGAGCAACATGAGAAAGTGTGAATACCACTCCAGGACTAAAGTAAGACAGCTCAAATGTGTAACTCCAGTGGATGTGCAGCATCCAATGGAGTCTCTGTGCTTGGAAGGGGGAAAGTACTATGGCAAGATGCACTGGTGTCAGGGCAGTTGCCTTGGCCACTGCTGTCATGTGAAGCAGCTTGAGTGGGAGCCACAGGCATGGTACAAAGTCAGGCAAAATGTTGATACCCACTTTTATTAGTACTGGTTTTGGATTTTTTCTCTCATGGGAGTTTATATGTAGTAGGCCAAGTCAAAACCAGAAAGTTCCAAACTTAAAGGCTTGTTCTTGTGAGAATGTCAGTACAAGCAGCTGCCCCCCATATCTCAATGGCCATTTCCAACCAGGTGAGAGCAGATGAATGCAACATAAGAGTAATGTTCTAGTTGGTCGAAAATGCTGATTAAGCAATCCAAAAACTGTGGGGAAGGTGTTAATGATGATGAGGGTTTTGGAGAGAAAAAGGCCTTCAGTAGTCCATTTCTTTTGCACTGACAAGATTTTAATGCTTAAATTTTAGTTTAGGCAAAAAAAGTGAAGTAAATATGTCAACAATTAAACATAATTCCAGCATAAATGAACTGTTGCAATTGCACATGAAGTCCAAGATTATCTGTCCATTCAGCTATTAGGAATTTCACTTTTGCTGGCCTAGCATCACATGGAGCAGAAAAATTGGAGACCTCTGGACTTTCCTGGTGTGAGAACAACAGTTCATGGGTCATGCTGACAGTCACATGGAGATTGTATTGCAGGAAATTGGCAGCCAAGGGGTTTACGGGTTATTTTCACAATCCCCATGTTAAATGTTTTTGCTACTTCCAGAAAACTTTGACTTGCTCCTGAATTACTCTAATTCCCAGGTATTCTATTGCTGTACTTTTCCTTGAAAACCAGCTTCACTAAAACACTGGGTTTATTATTCTGTAGTGATAAATGATGTTTTAGTTTAGAGAAGGTTGGTATAAGATGTGAAACTGTTCAGAGAAATTATGAGGAATCTGTATGTTTGATACCAGTGCCACCAGACAAAGCTGTAGATGAAGAAAAGGAGAATGGAGCAGACAAAGTCTCACACACTGGGGCTATCAATAGATGTGCTCAGGGATGGGGAACTGTCTAAAAAATATCTCCAAATTAGGCCACTTTAATGTGAAGTGCATGGATTTTTTTTCATACTTTCTATTAATGCACTAGAGTGGGATAAAAATAGGAAAGAGCTGCATTCAGGGTTTCTCATCGCTTTTCAGGTTTCCCATCCTTCTTCAGGATTGTGTGTAAAATGTTTTGTATTTTGCCCTTTACAGCCACAGTGTAAGGGCAAGACTTCCAAGTAAAGACCATCCAAACCTCTTTGGAGCCAGACTCATCCCAGCAACAGCTTCAAGTCCTTCAATCCTTCCTTGTCACTTATAAAGCTGCTGGTACCTGAAGTCATGTCACTACTGTGTTAAACATAATAAGTGATAGGTTTCACATTTCTTTGCCTTTTCAACCTGATGAGGTAAAACGAGACCTGAACCCTCAGGTCCGTTTGTCTACAGCTCAGTGGTGGGTGATTCCTCTCTGGATGAGGTTTCTGTTGTGCTTTCTCAGTCTGCCAGAAAAGGGCCCATACCGCTTGGATGAAAATATTTCACTGGCATATGGCTAAAGACAGCCTTTGCCATCTCAGCTATCTGTGATTCATTAATTGATGCAATTCATATTGCTCATTTCCTTTAAATCTATATTCTCTGAGCAAAAATGTTTCTGCCATGGTGCATGACAACATCTCTTAGTGCCTGTCCTTGTTAACCAGTGTCCATAGAGACCTCATGCAGAAGACCAAAGAGAAGTAAAAGCCTTACATTAAATCCAAGCCCTTCCAATTCAGTCATGCTGATATCATTCCCTGTTGCCCGATTAGGGGGATCCCAGTGCCTTTGAAGGTGGCTTTGCATAGCTGTGACACACAGGCATTGGGGACAATGACAGCTGGGGAATTCAGTAGAAAAACTTGGTGTGTAACTCCAGCATTTGTTATGTTTCATCAGAGAGGAGATTTTGCTGTTTAGTGAAAAACGCTGATTTCTCTCCCTTAAAAAGAGGCAAGACACCATAAGACATCTCTCAGAAATCTTGATTTCCTCTCTCTCTGGTGCACTGATGTGTACATTTAGGCATTATCTTGCATGTTTGTGTATATGGAGAAATCAGCAGCATGTGAATAAGTGGGCGGCTTGATTGGGCCTTTGTCTGAGTGCATGTGTGGGTAGAACACAGTTCCTCCCCTTTTCCTTCAACCCTATTAATGTCTCCTTTTTCTTGGTCCTCTTCCTTTTTTATTTTCCACCCTCTCCTTTCCTGCATCCCCCCCTCCTTGCAACCCCCTGCCACCCACTGCTTTTCCCTCCCTCCAAAGGAGCTGATAAGCAGCTGGTTTTGGAGGCACCGCTAATGCCATCCCTTGGGGGGGGTGTAGGCGAGGAGGGGGGTTCTGGTGCATGGAAACCGGGTGTCCCTCATGGAGAGCAGAACAAGTCTCCTCAGCAGTCAGCGCAGCACCACCCGCCTTAGGCCTAGTATGCTGACTTTATCTCCAAATTCAGATCTCCTGGTTCACAGCCCCATGCCAGACATGTGCTTTTTTTTTGGATGCCTAAGGAATTCCTTGGTATTAAACTTAGAGAGAGTCAGGGAGAGAATGTGGTGAGAATACATTGCTTTGTCTGTTTTAGCATGTGCGAACAATAATTCCTGATGCTGCCTCACAGGGGACGAATAGTGCCATGGTAACTTTTAACATAAGCATGAAATCAGCAAGCTCCACTCTGATATCTCATGTAATTAAATAGCTAATAATGTACAAATGTAATTTATACTAATGCTTTTGATATTTCGCCTTTATCTTGGAGCCCTTACCTCTTGGCGAAGCATGGTATCAATGTGGACATGGTGCTGAGGGTGGGGTGAGGCAAGAAAGGGACGGGGGGATACCTCATTATAAATGTGAAGCTGGTGCATGAACCGTGTCTATGGCAATCAAACAGCTAATTGTTATGATTTTGGTGATAGTGTCTTAGCTGTAATATCCTGCATTGTGTCAATTTTTCAAGCCTTAATGTAACACATTTGCATATCGAACCATCGCAGTGACTATCCTATCAGCTGTACTTGAGTGTGTGAATCAAAAATGTATTGTTCCCTGTGCCCTTCAGCATATCGGATCAAAAAGCAAAGCCAAGAGATAATTTTTATTTCAATTATTTTTTTTAGGGGGTGGGACTTGGAGAAGTAATCGCATAGACAGTTTCCTAAAAGATAAACCCTTGCTCATGCATGCATTAAAATTCAGCTTGCAAGGCACCTCATGTGGCTGCAGCCTAGATAAAAGAATTGAATTGTTGAAAAAAAAAGAAAAAGGAAAAAAAAAAAAAAAAGAAAAGAAGCTAGCATTTAAAGTGTCCTGTGAAAGAAAGAGGCGTTTGGCCTTAGGCATGTGCATCCACAAGAGACAGCTTCAGCTCTTATAAAGTGGGGAGTTTTGTGTGAGCACAGATGCATTTTGTTTTCCTATGAGGAAAAGATGATTAAATTATCAGAAACAAAGATAGAAAAAACAGGGCTTCCTGGATATTCTTCTTTTACCTCCCTAGCATCTCACTTATGCCTACTTCTTGGCAAAGGTGCTGACTCTTATCTCTCTAAGCTTTAGTTTAAATGTCCAACACTGCTTATTAATGGAAGTAATAGGCTTTTGTTTATTACATGTAATAATGGGAAATATGACTGTTTAATATAAATCTGACATTTAAATTCCACTTAGTTCTGAGATTCAGTTGATATAAATGAATAACTCTTTACCCTAGAGTAAAAACTCCCTCAGTCTGCATTTTAAAGCATTGAAGTTTTCAAAGTAATCAGGTTTTTTCAGAGGAACCAAATTGTGAAGACATCTGTTATGTTATTAATTTCACATAAATCTTAAGCTCCTCAAGGCCTGAAATGAGGCTTCATTCAAGTTGAATTAATGAAACATGATTGTAAGTCCCTTGCATGGAAATGCTGTCATACAGTATTGAGTTGCTTATAATCACTGAGTAATCTTGCAGGCTGCCAAGGGAGAGCTACTTTAAATCCCTCCATAAAACAATATCTGAAAATATCAGAACACTAACTATATCCTGGAAGATTAATAGCAGATGAAAATTTCTATGAAATGAATCATTCTTTCTCAGTAAAGGATACAAACATTTCCAGTGACTGGACTGCAGATTGTATAATACAAAGCACAATCTACGATCCAGATGCAAGTTGCATTTAAGCTCTGAGATTCATTCTAAATACAGAGTTGTTTAAGTGTGCAAGAATTCTATATAATGGAGAAAATGTTTGAAATGATATAGTTTTCTAAATAAGTATGGCCCAAATCCTGAAGGACATAGTGGAAACTCCCCCTTGACATTTTTCACCCAAGGAAAGATTGGGGATTTGCAATATGTGTAAATAGTGCACCGAGCAAATGATAACTAATCATAATGAGTAAGAAGCAGCGTACTGATTTTGAATTCTGTCTTTGAACAGTATTTAATTTTTGCTCTTTTAATTGAGTAAATGAAACTTGCTATTCCTTTATAAAAAAATAATTAATAGAAAAGCACCACACAACTTATTTTTAATGTTGAAACAGGAACTTTTGAGAGGCTGAACTGCCTTAATCAAACTTCAAAAAAATACATTCGTCTCCAGCTGAATTGGGAAATAAAAATCTGCATATGATCTTTATTACACAAATCTTCTGAGTCCTGTTAGCTTTGGCAGATTTTTTTTTCCCTCTTTTCTCCTTAAAAGAAATAAAAATAAATAAATCAAAG
Organism: Psittacus erithacus; assembly: GCA_009867235.2. Classification (NCBI taxonomy): domain Eukaryota; kingdom Metazoa; phylum Chordata; class Aves; order Psittaciformes; family Psittacidae; genus Psittacus; species Psittacus erithacus. The sequence goes on from WYDI02015337.1 coordinate 10,153, forward strand.
ATTATTAAACACAAAGGCAATCCTTTTAATGTAGTGGCATATTATGCAAACTTAATTATAGGGACGGTATGCATAGGGTATGGGATACCTGGTAATTACTCCTCAATTAAAAACCTCCATGACATTGGGATCTTACATAACATACCTTTAGGTGCATCTATTTGAACCTGCATTCAAAATGCCATTAACTTTCTCCTTTGTTTTCATCTTGAAAATTTTTACCCTTTTGCCCCTCTCACCCCTCTGTTCTGTCAGGTTTTTAAGATACTTTTTTTTCTCTTCTCCCAAATGTTTTTGCTGAACATGATCAGTGCTTAATTAATTTGTAAATAAATAATTATAACAGTTGTATATATGCTTCTGGTCAGTAGCTGTTGGTATTGAGAAATACTTTGGTGTTCAATACAAGGGAAGCGAGAATAGTTTTAGGAGCTTTTTAACGTATGTTGATGGAATGACTAAGATTTGTATTGCAGTTGTGATCATATCCCAACATTCAGAGTTTTCTATGGGTCTATAATCTGATAGAAATTATGCACATATATAATACCAATTTTTAATTGTCATCATAGAGTCAAGAGGCCAAAGCCTTTACATTATTATAGCATATAATTCTGGCATTGCTAGGGTGGCAAAAAGTAAAGAAGACCATCAGAATTCATCCTGGTAGTGATTTTAGATACAAGTCTGTGTAATTCACAGAATAAAGATGCACTAACATCTAGCTGCCCTACTTGCAATTTTGTCAGCCTTAGTAGGAAATTTAAAAATAAGAAAAAAAAAATGGAGCTAGGTCTGCATTTTACCCATTAGTCAGATTCAATATTACTTCAAAGATATTCTATATTTGCATTTGAGTACCATCTGTTGACACTGTGTTTTGGACACTGGAGGTTTCTTGCAGTTCTGCAGCCATGACTTGTACTCTTCTTCTATAATCCCTGTTCTCCAGGGCATTACTGAATTCACAGGGAAGCAAACAGAGCAGGGCTGTTGGTATTTTTTTGTTTCTGATTTAGGGGGGAATTACTGCCTGTTTTGGGTGCTGCTTTCTTGTGCACCTCTGCAAATCCATGTCAAAATAAATGGATGCCTTATCTAGAGAGTGCCACACTTTGAAGTGCAGAGATGCAAATCCAAACATTGCATCACACTGTCAGATACAGAAATTAGTAGCATCCTGCATGTACTTTGAAGTTCAAGGCTGTGCTTCCATGGAGCGTATTTTCATACAGAAATCAGATGGAAGATATTCAGACTTAGATAACAATAATGATTTGCTTGCAGTAAATCTTACAGGTTTTGGCCACACTTAGGGTATGATTTACTGAATTCTTTTTGGTCAAATGTTACTTATTAAGATATTACTCCTTCCTCCCAACTATTTTTTAATTAAAGGCTAGAGATCTAATGTTTTTATTTTCTCTACACATGTGTAAAAAAATCAAATAGCTATTATACACCAGTTTATTTGCTTCTCGCATCTTTTTAAAATACTGTGATTTACAAACTTTGATAGGAGATAGAACTACTTGACCACAGCCGCTGTTTAATCACAGTGGAAAGTATTTTAGAATGACAGCTTCAGTGGTGGTCTGTTCTGAACAATGAGCAGAATAAAGTAGGCTGGAGTTAGAAGCAGCACACTGGTAACAGTAGAATGATCAGAGGCAGTAAATTATAATGTGTAACTGCTTTTTAAATAAATATTGTCTCCTGTCCATGGCCCTGCAACCAATGCTGTGAACATAACTTGCTCTCCATCCTTCCCCAGCCTGCTGGCTGTATGCAGGGCTGGCTGTCTCTCAGGGCGCATTTGTACAGTGGATAGCATGAGGGGAAGGTTCAGTTTCTTACATCTTACAATAAAAATTCTTAAAGCTCAGTCCAAAATTTGATTCCATTGGCTTTGGGTCTACTCCAACAAGCCAGATTTTATTTGGCTACATTTGTAGGTGCTCAACACCCACAGCTGAGACCAGATTTTTATAAATGCTCAGGGCCTAACAGTCCACAGTGGTGGTTTCAAAGTACTTGCAAAGTCCAGTCTTCATAACTGGCAAAGAGACAATGTCTTCCAGAGACCACTAGGAGCACTTGCATTTCTTAAACTTTAATATTTGTTCTGCTTCTTTCCTCTTTTCACTGTCAATGCATCTGGGAAGATAACATCCCTTGGGCAAAACTTATCTGTGGAGATTTCCTTTGTTCCCAGTTTTGTGTCTTTGAGTGTAGGAAGCTGGTGAACTGAGTTAATTATAAAAGGAGAGAAAATACCAGTTCTTAAGAGGAATGTGAGGTCTAGGTTAAGATGGCATTCATATTTGTGTATCCAAATATCCTGAACCAAGAGCCTTTTATCTCTGTATTCAGGATCTCCTATGGGCTTGTACTGCCATAGATCAAAAGAGAATAATAAATTATTTTTTTTACCGTTAACAGACCCATAATTTTCTTTTTCATCCTTCCACAATTCTCTCTCTTAAAAGTTACTAAAAGTGAATTACTGCTGCTATTGAGTTCTTTGGGCTTAAACTGGGCCCACAGTCCCACTAATGGGACCCTATTTGTGTAGTATAATTACAATATGAACATTAGGTTATTTGCTTGACCATGGTGGGCACTTATCTTTCATTTCTGATGATATCATTTGTAGAGAAATGACCTTTGCCGTATAGCTGCAAAGCAGTAATGCATACATATATGTGCATGGGAAGTATTTATATAGCCATACATTATATCCAAAACCTGAGAGGTGAAGGAAGGAATTAAAGAAAATGAAACTGCTTTGAAAAGAACAAACCATGAACTAAATCTATTTTTTTTTCCATTAGAAAAAAAAAATAAATAGAAGCAAGATGGTAAAAATGAGATTATTTCACGTAGTTCTCGTTGTTATGCAGATTGCCTCTTTATATCCATACGTTCAGCACATCTGGCTTCCTTGTGGCTTTGCTCTTTGAGCTGGGAGGAAGAATGCAAAGTAAGATTAAGGGCAAAATAAGGTGGAAGGGCAGAAATGGAGAAACAGTTGTGGATGAGGACTAGCTGGACTAGGGAGGAATTTCCTCAAAAGCCTACAAATCTGCCTTCTCTTCCCTTAAACCTTCCCATGTTACTACATTGAAAATTACTCTCTCTTTCTCTTGAATAACTTTGTTCTTGCCCTGGTTTCCCCAGGCCACACCGCTGTCCCTTGGTTTCCTTAGATTATAAACCCCTAGGGGCAAGGGCTCTGCTCTACCAGTTTGTGCTGCTTCTTGCACTGCACACCACTTAGCTACTGTGATAAAGCAAAGAATAGCACTACCCTTATTTTTCTGTTTGTCCTGGGTTCAGCAGTAGCAGTCATTTTTTCTCTGTCTTAGTAGCTGATGCAGTGCTGTGTTTTTGACTTTCAGCCTGGGAACAGCACTGATAACACCGATGGGTTTAGTTGCTGCTCAGTAATGTTTACTCTGACCAAGGACTTTCTGAGTGTCATGCTGTGCCAGGGAGGAGGGGAAGCCGGGAGGAAGCAGAGACAGGACACCTGACCCAAACTGACCAAAGAGGTATTCCATAC
>WYDI02015339.1:0-11056 GCA_009867235.2 Psittacus erithacus
AAATAAAATAAAATAAAATAGTGAATGAAGCATATATGGAATGGTAAATTAGTTTCAGTAACTTTTTTTTCCCCACAGTCACTGCAGCTTCATGCATGCTTTGCTTTCATCAGGATCTACAGTGAAAAGAGTTGAAGATAGCCTTCTTCTGTCTACAGGCCATTTTCCTCTTCTTTTAACTTCCCTAGCACTCTGCACAAGGACAGTGTCTCCTTCAAACAGAGTCTGAATCTTACCATCTCCAGCACAACACAAGGATGTGTTTTACCATGGAAGTAGCAGCAGCACAGGAGCCTGCTTTCTAAGATGGTTTAAGACAAAGAACATAAAACCAAGGTTACCTGATGGGAAAAAATGTAGCTCCTATGAAATCTGAATGACTAGGTATTGAGAGGAATACCATAAGGGACAAAGCCAGGCAAATTACATTTCGTGTATTTCAAAAGTTTCAATTTATGACGCTCACAAACTGGGCAAGAAGAATACATTTTTTGTACTTGCCACAATGGAAGTTGGTCCTAAGGCAGGATTAACATTGCAAAAGGATATCAAAAACACCAAAAAAACCATGAATATTTATGATAATTTATTTCATAAACACTGCTGTTAAATCTACAAGTAAGGATGTTGCAAAGAATATGGTGCAGCATTTCTATGTAAAATACCAAATGACATATTCAAATAAGCTGTAAGAGTTATTATGTTAGGTATAGAAACCAAATGAAATAACTGTCATCCATTACAAAAGACTTGCTAATGTCTCAGCACCAGACTCCTGTGTTCTCTCAGAAAAACAGAAATTACCTTGAGGGGCAGAAGAAAGCACTAATGTCTAAAACTTTGAGTAATAAGCAGAAACTGAGTACCACAGAGTCATGTCATCAAATAATCACCAAATAGATAAATTGACTAAAATCACTGAGAAGAACTGGCTAAAGATGATCCAGTAAAGACAAAACACCTGAACAGAGTACAGGCTCAGCTGCTATTGGAATTTTTAGATGGAAACATGCAAGAACAAAAATCAAACTCTAAACAAAGAGTTAAATTCAGAAAGGGAATGGGAGTAGGAGCCCAGTTCTGATAAACTCATGGCACTTAGGAGGTCAAGTGAAATAATGTGACCTTTAGAAGGACTCCACCCAGTTGCTTTCTGGAGGGGCTGCCACATACTCAAGACTTTGGAAAATCTAACCCAGAGGGAGAAATAAGAAAACGCCAAGGACAAAAGTAGCACTGCAGCAACCAGGAGCCCTGACTCTGCCAAGTGCTTTGAACGCTGCCCCAGTGGGGCAAGCCTAGAGCAGACTCAGCGTGGGGATACAAAAATTGGTCATTAAGCAATGAGAAGAATCAACAGCAATCACACTGCTAAAAAAATAACTGCCTAGAATAGAGGAAGAGTTCTAGAATGACAACAGCAAAAAGAAACCCCTAACTTGACATGAAAATGCACATAATCCCAGGATTTCAGGTTTAAAGTCTTCTAGATATGTCTGCTCATTACCTACTTTTCTGTTAGAAGTTACAGTTTGGCAGGGTCCAAAAGACCTGCAGTTCAAAATTATCTATAGTTTTCTTATCACAGCATGAGAAGACCTGGCACCTCAGCTATTCAAAGAGCTTTGTTTTCTACAGCTGCAGCCTATGCTTATTTTTTATTTTGTTCTGCATGAATACCATCCAAAAAATATCTGCAGCAAAATTTCCCTGCATCTTAGGTATTTAAACTTTTGAAGTATGTAAACACATCAGGAGGGAATAAATCACCACTTCTCAGAATCACTGTATTTTAGCACTTGTAAAATAAAGCATGAAACTGTTTGTATTCAAATAACAGATGAATGTTAAATGACTGCACCTGCAGTTGTTAACCAACTACATCGAGCCTACAGAGTGGAATTTCTACAGAAAACAAAGCACATTATTTGCTTCCTGCTAACATAGTGGTATAATGATTAATACTTTTTTAATAAAATTTTAGGAGAGTCTCCAAACAAACTTCCTATGTAAAGGAAGTCTTGATTTTCTAACCCTCTTGGCTATATCTAATGTTTATAAGAATACAAAGAAGGAAATCTTCTATAGTATATTTCATACATTCAGTGACCCCTTAACATGTACCAATAGCCAAATGGATTCCACCTAAACAGTAAATGAATATGACAAAGTTATTTTGAACTAGTATATTTACAGAAAAACTAAGCTAATGCAACAAGCAAGCCAAGGTTTCAGTCAGAAATATGTAAGAATATGCACACTGACACGCCTTTGATTAAGTAACTTCAGCACATTTAGCTGCAGTTCTGAACAGAGTCAAATGAAACCTTGCAGTTTTTCAGCAATTTAATCTATTCCAAAGACTTCATGAGTGTAATGTGGCAGTTGCTATAGTAACCACATTTTTCCTTGGAACTTGGAGTAGACATGTGTAGGCGATTTCTCCATCTTAGTGTCTAAGTTACTGTTGCACTATGATTCTAAGCAGTAACTCTAACCCAGAAACCTAACCCAGTCAGTAGTTATTTAAAATGCATTTAACATTTTCCAAAATATCTCTTTCTGAATGCTTAATTCGACCCTATGCTGTTCTGATTTTGCAATCTTTCATAAACCCATCAGATGACAATTCAAAGAAAGGAAGTTGAACAATTGCAAAAAATGGTATATCCTTTTATAATTTCTAATTTATTTTTAAGTTATAACTTCCATGTATAATATATAAAAATATGTCAGCATTTATTCATAAATTTTCTTCTTAGGCTGTTCTTTGAAGTATACCTTTATGGCAAAGATCACAAATGGTTTTAAATTCTCTTTAAAAGTTCACTACTTATTGGTGGTCACTGCAAAGCATTTTTATTTTGTGCCATGTTTTCACTTAATTCACTCTAATCAAAATAGTCCAGAATTGGAACCATCTTGTTCATTTTGTCGTGGTTTAAGCCCAACCACGCAGTCTCGCACTCACTCCCCCACTTCCTCCCTCAGATCCCGGAGGGATGGGGAGGAGAATTGAAAGAATATAACTCTCATGGGTTGAGGTAAGAACAGTCCAGTAACTAAGGTATAACACAAACCACTGCTGCTACCACCAATAATAATAATGATAAGGGAAATAACAAGGGAAGAGAATACAACCGCTCACCACACCAACACCCAGCCCGACCCCCTGCAGTGATCTAGCCCTTCCAGGTAACTCCCAGTTACATCACTGGGCGTGACGTACTATGGTATGGAATACCTCTTTAGCCAGTTTGGGTCAGGTGTCCTGTCTCTGCTTCCTCATGGCTTCTCCTCCTCCCCAGCAGAGCATGAGACTCAGAAAGTCCTTGGTCAAACTAAACATTTGAGCAGTAACTAAAAACATCAGTGTTATCAGCGCTGTTCCCAGGCCAAGAGTCAAAAACACAGCCCTCCACCAGCTACCAAGAAGGAGAAAAATGACTGCTACTGTTGAACCCAGGACAAATTTGCATCTTTGTAAATGCATTAGAGAACTCTGCTGTTTTGATGCCTGCTTTCTGGTATAAAAGATGCAAGTATCATTCTACTTGCGTTTAGTTGTAAAAGACTGAATCTGCTAAATTTGCAAAAGGGGAAAAGGTAGAGTAGTACAGGAACAAGAAAATGGATATTTTTACATTAGTCAATACATTAGCATATTAATAAGCAAAAATGTAGGGGGCTGTGCACTAAAACCTATTGAAATAAAAGGAACAAGCTGAATACATGGTGTCATGGTTTTCAGGGGTGCTGGGTGTCTGCAGCTTCAACTGAAAAGAATGAGAATTGATGTCAGTGGAATTATACCAGCTTCCAGCAGATGTGAATTTTGCTTCAAGGTGACCTAATACATCTTTTCCACCTTTCATTTCTGTTCGACAGCTCCAGAACAACCAAAATACTTACTCCTCTTTACAATTAAACTAAGCAAATATGCTATGTAGAATAGACCATTCAATGCATTGAGCTAATTTCCTATGTAACAGTTGTAAAAAACAAATGTGATTTTCTTGATTATCACTATTTAAATCCATCCGTTAATATTTTTCTATTAAAAATTTTCATAAAATTCTCCCAACCAAATAAGGAAATTTAAAATTCAGATCTTGAAGAATTATTTTGATTGGACAGATTCAACTGCTTGTATCTTATTTCTGAGTTAATTTTTGGTGCCTATATTTTGAATTATCAGTTCATAGTTTGCCATTTGTCTTTTAAGCTTGCCATGCGGTATTAGCCTTGTCCACTAGACATCTAATAGCAGCGAACAAGAAGCTAAGACTTAAAATCTGAGTGCCATGCTCAAACAGGAGTTAGTGGACTGTTGATGATGCTTTAGCAAGGCTTGGTAACAAGTCAGTCTCAGATTATCCTTACCACTGGCAGACCTGGATGAGGGTTTTACCACTCCTGTTTAAACCAAAATGGTCTGTTAAGTAGAAAGAGAAAAAATGTCATTCTTGCCCTTAAAAGTCTGTGAGTTTCAGGTTTACCCTCAGCAACAACGATGGTATTGTCAGTGTTGAAAATAATTACCTATTTCACAGATTTATGGCAAGGACTAATTAGCTAATGTTTATGCAGCATCTCAGAGATAGCAAGTAATGTTGGTAGGATATATGATTAAGTTTGGAACCAACATAAAGCCTCAGGAACTTTCCCAACTTTTGGAAAATGAGGGTATACTGATCTTGTGCAATGTGACAAAACACTGTCAGTATCAAATGAGTGATGGATAAGACACACATCTTTTCCTGCAAGGAAGGCTGGTTGTGCACCCTCCCCTAGTAACCATTCTGAATTAAATTGCATTTTGTAATCTATTCATATTTGCAATGCAAAGGGCAGATATTTCTTATGTTTCTCAACCATAGCAAACCACCTGTCATCTCTTCCTATTTGATTTACTACATAACAGCTTTTAACTATCAGACCTTGTGACAATTTCCTTAAAGCAAATTTCCTATTTCTTACCTAATCCAAATAACAGTAATTGCTTAGTATACCTCTCATATCATACTTAAAATATGAAGCCACTATTGTCAACAGCATTTTGATTTCCATGCAGACAGTACTGTTTCATGGTATAAAATTTTCAGTCAGCAAGCTGCCTATTTCCATTACTCGAATTTAAAATCTTCAGATGCTATTTTGCTGCTCTTTCTCTCATTTACTTTTTTCCTGCTGTTCTTCCTCTAGCTTCTTCCTCCTACTCTGAGTATACACATACATATTCAAGATTAAGAACCAACATAACAGTTAAAAAAATATAGTCTTTTTTTCTTGCAAAGAACTCTGGGTTACTGACTGATGAGTTAAACTTGAGATGCCAGAACATTTGTTTTTAGCTTGAACTCAGGTAATTTTTTTCCCTGAACTTGAAATAATATTTCCATAGCTCGAGTCATTGTGGTAAATCCTAAGGAAATCACCAACAAAGTAAAACCAACATCCTAACATGGCTTAAGTGCTCTTAAATGGATTTCTTCTGTGTTCTTACTAAATTAAATTGAAGTGAAATGATTTATAGTATTATCATGAGACAACAGTCAGTACATTAGATGCTACATTATCTATTAAACTCAAAATATTTTATTTATATTGTTTTGTTTTTTAGAAGCATGTGATGACCTCCATCAGTAAGTATTATGCCACCATAATGCATTCCACATGCAAATTGCAACTCTAGCTGTAATACAGCTTTCTCCAGTGTGCCCAGTTTTAGCCAAATAAATATTCTTACTAAAGCAAGTAGGTTGTTGCTCCTATTAATCTTGAGGATGGATTAAAGATTCAGATTCCCTGAATCTTTTTGTCACATTCTGCTAACATTTTCTGAAGCGTTCATACCCCACACACCTTAAAGTGTTCAAGCTCCCACATGAAACCAAGGGGCTTGTATGATGCAAGCTTGGCACTAATGAAATGGGATTTAGGATTTCATCCCATTTCAAAAGTGACCTGGGCACGTCGTTCAAATTTATAGCTCTTAGGTAGAAAGATTTTTTGTTCTGTCTTTTTTCCAATTCATAGAAATACAAACCATATAAAATTCTAAATATTTAAATGCAACTGTGATAGAGATGTAGAGCTCCAACTTGGATATCAAGATGTTGTCAAACAGATCGTTTCATATTTTAGCAGAAAGATTAAGACAAAAGGAAAAGGAAACCAGGTCTTATAATAGTACACATAATAATCACATTGGTGTTGATACTATTTTGCACCAAGAGGATATTTTCATCGAGCTATTTGTTATTGTGCTTTTAGTCTGCTACTGTATTTGTCTTATTTTGAAGCATAGACAATGAAGACTTAATAAAGATGGATCTGTTGCAGGGTCCAGTGCAAGTCAAAGACTAAACACTATTAAATTTTCTCTCTCTTTCATCAGAATGAATACAAAGTGCTAGCAACCCAACAGAAAAAGTTACTGTAATTAGCCATACATGTTACAAGGAGGCATAAACTATTACCACCAGCCTGGGAGTGTAACACTGAATTTCCCTAATGTCCTTTGTTTAACCTTTTCAGCTTTTTATGAACACAGAGTGGAGGTTTATGTTGTTATTTTTTCTTTTTAAATAGCAGGATGAGTGTTGGGGAGCGGGGGTGTGCGTGTGAGTTTCTATTTTGCATTATAAAATCATGTATGTTACAACATTTGCTCCAAGAAAGTGAACCAAGGTGACTGTGGGTATAATGATGCTTTTCAGAAGTTCTACTTTACTTAGGGAGAATTTTTTAGTCAATCTGAATGCAAATGTATTAATTGCCTCACAACTGAATTCATGCCCTGTGGGATCAAGCTGGTTTATGTGGGACCCCAGTACACATAGAACAAGCACACCCTAACCATTTTGCTTTGTTCAAGGGTTACAGTTGTTTCAGTCGCCACCATACATATTACCCTTTTGACTATGAGGGCTGTGACTACCAGTTTTGCTCTGTACTTCTATGCACAATAACAGAAGCCTACTAGACACACCCTGAGACTAGCGTTATCTGTTGTATGTTAACTAGTGATACACCAATCAATAATCCTTCTCAATGTGAAAGGAAAACTAGGAAAATTTTTACCATTTCACCTTGCTAGCTTGTGATGATAAATATTTTAATTCAGTCATAAGAATTCATATCCATTCCAATGAAAACTACCACTCAAAATGAACAGAGAAGAGACATTTCCAAGAGAAATTAATACCTGGCTGTAGTTTTCAAACATTCCAAAATCCAGGGGGCAGGATACAGATACTAGGGTTAAATCCAAGTCCATTTTGAGAACTATTTTATCATATACCTGCTGAGAAAAAAATAATTAAAAAAATATTAACAGGGATGAATCAGGGATAAAGAATACAGGAATAGTTCTCTTTCCACTTTAATCCTATCAGTTGTGTACAAATATACAAAGCTTTGTAGTCAGACATAAGATTAAATTTCCCATATAATTGTGTTCCAGATTCCTTTTTATTTCTTTCTCAGATATTTATCCCCTAAATAGACTTAGGTAGATAACTAAACATGTTTTTATGTTATTTCTTTCACTAGGTATGCAGAATCCCAACTACATGTTGTTAACCACAACAGATCCATCCTACAATAAATGCATAGCTGTCTTAAATGTTTATCTACATGGGTTTTATATAGTAGGTTATCTGGTGCACCTTAGTGCTTTGGAAAATCCCCATGTCCATTCACTCTAAGAAAGATAAATCCAGCTGCAATGTACAAATTGTTATTTGTATGTGCTGTGCAATTAGTCCTAAAGACCTTCTCATCTGCTACAAATCAGTACAGCAAAAAAAAATCTGCATGTGTTTCTTAGAAAGTCTGTTAAAACATACAAAAGTCATAAGAAATTACTATGATTTGAAAATATTTTAAACGTAACTTTTGCACTCTTACTTTTCAATGAATTTCCTTGGGGAAATGCTGTATTTCTTTGTGGATAGACATGCAATAATACAGCTCTAACACTAACTGGGATTTAACTCTTTGAAACAAAAAGATTGTCTTTGGTATGCCAATTTCATAATTGTGGCTGTCAAATCTGAGCTGGTGCCTGAGAAAGGAACAGCAGAGAGATGAGGGAAATACAGCATTTTTCAATCAAAAAGTCATATTCAATTACATTTAGTGTCATCTCCTTTCTTATGTACTTTACGTTACCAGTTTACATCACAAGCAGCAGAGATTCAGACATATTTGATCCTAAGTAAAAATTCTGGACATTCCTTTTTCCTGTACAGCTGCATGTATATATAAACACATATACAAATAGAAAAATCAAAATATTCAGAAATAAAGGTTATATGTAAGCAGATACTTTAAATTCTAAAAAAATTCTGCCATCAGAGTAGGGTTCTAGAGCTTTTCATGCTGTTCTGCTTAAAATGGGACAGAACATTTGCAGCATACATAGTACATTGAATTTCCCATTTATCCACTGAAGTCAGAATAGAATTCTTTGTATTAACTTTGAATGACAGTTGCAAATGCTAAAAAAAAAATTATTTCTCTGTGTTTATATGTTGCCAAAAAATAGTGGCATTATACCTACAGATACTATGTATAACAACACACAACAGCAGCCATTCACTGTTGAGGACGCTGCATCTTCTAGGGTGCAGATCTGCAGGACTTGCAAAAGTACTCAGCTAGCACAGATACCAAGCACAATAGTACTGTGTTTATTACTGCAATCACCTTAATCTTGTATTGCTTGCTGAGAAGCACTAATTAACCTTGATAGTGCAACACTACCAAAACTATCTTGTTTTCAGTACCCTCTCATGCTCAAGCCTAACTGTAGTATCTATGTGCAGTGTTATGATGCACCATGCAAACACAGCCTGGAAGGACACTTCAAGAGTTAATGATGTTAATTTTGGACAGTTATGTTCATTACATTGCAATGCCAAACTTCACCTGCTTCAGCAGATGCCCCTCCTCTTTATCACTCTACTTTCCACTGGAATTAAACGATTCTACAAATGATCTCAAATATTTCTCTTGATGACATGTTGAGGAGCTTTGGCAACCATCACCTTTCTCAGAGAACTTCTTCAAACTTCAAAATTATGCCTATTTGACTAATGTGGAGTAAATAAGACCCTCTCCATGTGGAAGATAATCCTCAAGTATTATAGCTCCTCTCAGACACTTAATTATCACTTTAAAACCCTCTTGAAGAGTCAGGTGAATTCTGAAGTGTTCTCTTTGCCAAAAATCCAACTATTTTGACTATTTTCTGAATTATTTAAACAATCTTTAACCTACACCACTGCAAGACGTCACTTTTATGCATCTAGTTTATCTCATAACCCTTTCCATCACAATTTCAAAGGATACCTGATAATATCTATGGAGTGCTGTTCAGCACATACTTATCAGTCTGTCTTGTTTCTTGTCAATTTTTTAACTATTGGCAAGCTAGAACAAGTGTGAGCAAGGACGAAAGTTGCCAGTTTTTTCTTCCACCTAACTTCTATGAAAATACAAAGCAGGATAGAGGGCAGTTTGGATTAATAGCCCCACTTGTGAAAATCTGTAATCTGAATTTACATAAACGCTCATGATCATCTGAAAAGTATAGCCACTCCGTGAGAGCCAGACCTCCTTACTGATACTGCTCATTGAACTTCTTGCTATATGAAACTGTGCCACACAAATATGTATCAAATATATTTATGTTCAATATTCTTTACTAGAATGAATATATTATACTATTCATAATATTGCAAGCAGAAGTATAAACCTAAAATCATAGTATACTATTATTATATATTTAGTGAGCGATCATAATGAGAAATAGATTAGTTTCCCAAACTGAATACGTTTGGTGAAAGGTCTATGGTTAAGTGCCAATACAAACAAATTGCAGGCTGACAAGGAACATATTCACTACTTTTTCTTGCTTTCTGTCTTCTAGGCAATACATGAATACATCACCAGTTGAGAGCAAAATCTACCGGTAACAGACTGTGACAACATAAGGCAGCCAAACATTTCAGCATCTGCTATGTTTCTGTATGGTTACTGAGGGTGATGTGTTAGGCTACATCTCTTCCTTGCTGACCAGAGAGAGTCAATAGGGTGACATCTTTACAGGACAACAGAGAAGTCACTCTGGATGCCATCTCCACTGACATCTAAAAAACAGGTCACAAACTCCCAACTGAACAATTGTAATGACTTTCTGTTCGATTTAGCATCTGTCAATTTTCTTATGAAACTAACAATACCAGCTACTGTTAAGATGTATGGGACAAACAAAAGAAATTCAGATTTAACAGTAACAGCTGTAGATTGTACAGGCTTTCCCAGCAACAGTTGGGGATTGTCTCTGGGATTCCAGCTGCTATTGCTACGTGCAGAAAGCTCCTGACTACTGGTAGGCACTGACAAACCACAGAGAATTTTGTGTAACTTTTGCTGTTCTGCAGACCTGAAAGTTGAAAGAAAAATCTCAGTCCTGCATACTTTTCACTGATCTGGTAAAAGCCATAGACACATTAAGCTGACTTAGACTTTGGAGCCTCACAGAAAGAGTATCAAGGTGTAAGAAACAAGGTCTCTTGCAAAGAATAAGATGCCACTGGGAATGGCAAGTGAGGTAGAGGATGCATTGTCAGTAGGTAATTATAGCTTGTTGAGGCTCTCCAAGGACACTTTTGAAATGCTTCAGTATAGTAATAACTCAGGGAGTAACACAGTTGTGCTGATTCTGATGCCTTCTAGAAACAATGGTGTTCTACCTCATTTACTGTATTTAGAGAAAAAAAGCTTAAGTTTCTGAATGTCTCTAATGTTTCAAAAACAGTTTCTTATATCAATAGAATCATGAAGAGAGGAAAATGTTTCTAGAAACACCAGCTTCTTTCAATTCCTAGTTTCTTTCCTAATTTGACAACAAATTGGATAATAGAATCATAGAATAGTCAGGGTTGAAAAAGAACAGAAGAGTGTCTAGTTCCAACCCCCCTGCCATGGGCAGGGACACCTCCCACTAAACCATGTCACCCAAGGCTCTGTCCATCCTGGCCTT
>WYDI02015339.1:13248-23404 GCA_009867235.2 Psittacus erithacus
TCCACACAATCAAGGAACCTCCTGGATTGCTTGTGCCAGGCTGTACCATCCCTCCAACAGATATCAGGGTGGTTGAAATCCCCCATGAGGACAAGAGACGGAGAGCGTGAAGCTGTTCCTATCTGCCTATAAAGCACTTCATCCACAGAGTTCTCTTGATCAGGCGGTCTGCAACAGATCCTCACAATAATGTCCCCCATTGCTGTTCTCCCTTTTAACCTGACTCACAGACTCTCTGTTAACAGATCACCTGTCCCCAGACAGAGTTCCATGTTCTCCAGCCTATCCCTAACATAAATAGCAACTTCCCCTCCCCATCTGCCAGGCCTGTCTTTTGTAAAGAGGACAGGTTTCTGTTGTCATGAAAAGAAACGTGGAGTCCCAAAAATCAATTAAAAAAAAGATCTTTTAAGTTGAAGAACCAGGTCTATAATTTACAGGGAAAAAAATCATTTTTAACTATATTTAGTTTCTGTTTACAAGAAGAATTATTTACTTTGCTTTAGTAAAGTATATTTGTGCAAACCAAACATCATTACATGACTTTGAATAACTCAGAAAATGGTTTTCATAGCATTGAGTGAATTAAGGCAATAATACCATCAGGATTTGAAATATATTTTTTCCTCTATTTATGCATTTTTTTTATTCTGTCCTTGCTGAACTTTTTGGTCATTCTTTATTCAGGCCATGTCAAATAAAAGCAGAGTGGACCAGTGAGTAAAAGCACTCTAACAAGCTAAGACTCCACATCACTTTGTGATGAAATATTCAAACAGATTGCCCACTGGTATCAACTTATTCATAACTGATTTAAATAATATACTGAAAAATGTGCTTTAATCTTCCATATAATAAGTTTTAAAAAATTAAAACTGAAATCACAGTTTAAAGAAAAGCTAGCAGACATTTCAGTCATCATTTACTTGACTGTAAGTTTTCTGCCCTTAAAGAGGGTGCTTTCATTAAAGAACTTAATACAGCTGCAAGTGTAATGCAGCTTGTGATCTAGAGTTGATAATATGCAATCTATTGATTGTCTTGGTGGGTATTGATGCCATTACCCTTCACATTAAAAAAAAATAATGTTCTTCCCAATTATTTTTCACCTTGAAGAACTTGTCAATAAAACTGAAAGGAATATAAGTCCTTAACCTGTTCTCTTCTTCTTTAAGGAAATTTCTTTAAAGAACAAATGAGAATATTAAGAATAGCAACTGATTCAAAATAATATACCTGACTTCGAATTCCGTTCTTCTAGGTAATTATTTTTTCTGTAATATATACCTGGCACAGAAAATGTCTTTTTTACCACAGTTTAATCAATGCCAATAAAAATACATGAGCTTGAAGAATCAGAGCACATGGATAACAGAACTACATACAGAAGTGGTTCTTCAAGCAGATTTTTTTTCTCTATGAAATATTTCTATTTCAATGAGAATTTTGAACTCATGAGGTTTAATGATTTTGGTTTTTTTTCAAACTATAGTCAAAACTGAGAGATGTTAACTATGAAATTCACTATGATCTCAGGAGAAACTGGATAGACCTTGCTTGTCAATTCACCAATAAGAATGTTAGTTTTGCCAAACTCTATTTCTCTTTTTATTTAGTTGGATGATCAGAATTTGTTTTAAGAAACAGTAATTTGTGGGGCCAACACAAGCAAAAAATTAACATTTACCTGCCTCCATTAGGTCACTGGTGTACATATTTTGCTTCTGTATTTTGTTCCATCTTCAATGCAAATTAGGAGTTTTCTGGAAAAATCAATCAAATTACAATCATTAACAATTACTCACACACGGAACTGACAGACATAAATTTGTAAGCTGTGAGTCCATCCCATGAATTTCACCTGCTCATTGATTTATTAAAATTTCATGGAAAGGACAGTAAAATCCACAAATGTCAACACAGTCTTCCCTAGAAAATTAGTCACAGTTGTTCTTTTTGTATTTAGTAGCATATAGTTTCAAATACAAAAAGAGGAATTTTAGCACAACTAGGAAAAAACATTTCAGAAACAGATTAAAAGTAATGATGTTAAAACCAGAGGACTCCTATTTGTTTACAGAGCTTTTCACTTCTACATTTGTCAGCCAGTCCAGGGCAGTTGTTTACCCAGAGAAATCACACTTACAATGTGAAATAAATTGGCAGCCTCTTTCCATTCTCTTTCTGATACTCAGAAATACTGCCATGGTGTAGTATCCATGCTAGTAACAGATGCGAACAGAGAAATCAAGGTCTGGGCAGGTAAGAGCCAAACCTGACTGACTCCTGAAGATGACCTCCATGGACCCAAGTTGAAGCAGGCTGAGTGAAAAGGTCTGTCTTCTAATTTTTTCAAACAGACTTGCAGATATTAACTCTTCCTCAGGTTTAAATTACAAAACCTGATGAAAGGCTCTTGTCCAAAAGTTTTTTGCATTTTTCAAATTATATGAGATCAGCATTAAAATAGGTACTATCTCTAACTATAAATATTGTACCATTTATAGTCCTAGATCATTACAGTTACAATAATATTACTATGTACGATAAATAAAAAAAGACTAGGTCAGAAAGTATACGGAGTTATTTACCTTGGCACTGCCATATTCTGTTGAGTAAAATGGTCTCCACTGTTTAATGCAAGACTAGGAAAAAGCAGCTCTACCATCTCATATAACTTTGCGGATTTGGGTTGTATTTTCTGGCTGGAGGACAATGATACATACTATGGAAGGCATAAAGATAACAATAGAAATACTCTTAGTGCCTTTCTGAAAAATCCATTGCATATTTGAACCAAAAGGGTAACTTTCTTATTTTATCTGACAGTTTTCTTTGTGTACTAAATGCTCAGCTATACTTACAACTATGTTTTCAGTTATGTGATTAACTGTATGCATTTGTGTAGCCCCATTGTGCTTCATAGGATTACTCAAGCAGAGAAAAGTTTGGAGAATTATAGCACAGACTTGTCAATAAAGGGTTTTTTTCTAGAGAAAAAAAAATAAAAGGACTTTGTTTCACAGTTCATTCATTCACTGAGAAATATGTGGTTGCAAGTATTTTAGTCTTTTTAATTACAGTTCATTATAAAATAGTAAAGATAATATTTCCCTGGGAACTGAATGTTTATCTCCATTCTGTAATTTTAGAAAGATAGAAATGTCACTCTCACTACTATGAGAATGGCCCTTTGAATTGGTTTCCATTAAAGTAATCATTAAACATCACTCTGAATCATAATAAATTTAAGTAAACCATCCATTAGAATGCATAAGCTCCAAAGTTTCTCAGAACTTGCCAAAGAAATACACACTGATTTTACAATTTCTGCAGAAAACAAAAAGGGCTTCACTTTCAGGAACTGCATTTGCCTTCTCATGGACAAAATGTACACTTCTGGTAAAAAAAAAAAGCCCTGTCTTGTGTGATCAGTTTAAATTCAATCCTTTTTTCTTCTAAAATTTGTGCCATTTTTTTTAAAACAGTTCTCCACAGTAGTCAAATAATGATATGTCAAGGGGCTATATTCTTTGAAGTACTTTCTAATTTACTGATACAACACAAGTATGCACAGCGAAGAAAAAGTAGCCATACCATCAACACGAGCAACCAGCTGAAACAAAATGAAAATTCAGATTACCTTCATTGCCTCAAACTAATTTGGAAAGCTAGGTAAATTTTTAGCTACATCATCTTCTCCAAATCCTGTTTCAAACTGAGGTCATATCCTATTCTTTGTTCATGCAACTAGGCAATTTGATCTTGCTACAGAAGCATCACAATTCCTCTGAGCTGAGCTCTGTCCCAAGATGCCAGCAAGAATGTGTCCTTATGGTTTTTTTTTGACTGCGGTTTTACATATCTTAGAATCATAGAATGGTTTGGTTTGGAAGGGACCTTAAAGATCATCTATTTCCAATTCTGCTTCCAGGGGCAGGGACACCTTCCACTAGACCAGGTTGCTCGAAAGCCCATCCAACCTGGCCATGTTCTGGTATGAACTTCAACTGAATCAATTGTCCTGGTCTTGTTAAAATCTGTCACGAATACTTCTTTACAACTGGAAACCACACTTACATCCATAAAGGGGACATAAATAAAAAGTGAGAGGAACTTGTTTGCAGTTAAAACTCCGGACTGAAACTCAGAAGATCTGTGTTCATTCCTGGCTCTGACAGACAGCTTTTGAGTGATTTAATATTTCTGTGGCTGAGGTCCGCAAGTATCAAACATCCTTTTATTGCTCTCATCTAGAAGGCAAAGTTCCTTAAATCCAGATTTGTTCCTGACTTTCTATATGTACTAAAAAAAAATATGTAGGCCAAATTCTTGTTTGACCTTTCTAGATACCTCCATATAAAATCAAGTATTTTTGTTCTCAGAAAAAACATATGGCAATCTTGTTCTCTACCTTCCACATAAACTGATGTTGTAAGCACTGGATAAAATATTTTCCTCTCTGAAGTTATTGGTTAAGCTATTCTTGCCCTCAACAGAGAGTATAATTTCACTGAACGTGCTTGCAAAATATCAGTTAACTGGATTTTTTTCTTTTTTGCTCTTCTCAACTTAATCTGCCTGCAGTTGCTGCAGCACTATCATTTCTGCATCAGGAGAGTTTGGGCTTGCTCTTGCCTGCACAGAGCCAAGTCTCTCAAGTGCTCCAGTAGGAACAGAACAAATCCATTGTCAAATTCAAGCTAAGAAATGAACGATCAATTGCTAAGAACTATGTGCAGACACACAAGCAGGTAAAAGCCAACTCCATTTTCAGACCGATTTAAAGAATTGCACCTATCAAGGCTACCCTAATGATTGCCAGTTCATCAGTTAAAACAAAAGGGAGAATCATTATACCTCAGCATCATCATTAAGCGATGGAGATCTTCAGACCAAAACAGTGTCATCCTACTTGGATGCACCTCTAAAGTAATTAGGACCTTATGGGGTCCTACAATCCATACATCAGGCTCCTGTACTGACCTTCAGCTAAACATTTCCTTTTCAAAAAACCAGCCTGGCAACAGAGCATCCAGTTTACCATTTTCAGGTGTCAATCTATTCATATAAAGTGCATTTCAGTGAGTTCACAGAGAAAAGTTCAGCTATATGACAGCCTTTGCTTAGCATTTCTGAAAACCAGTGTTTCCTAAACACCTTCATGGAGGCTTTTAATTAGGAAAGTATGTAGCGCAGTAAAAGTTGTAGGGCTTTCTTACTTCAGCAGTTTCCAATATGCAGCTGTAATCATTCTCTTAGAATTGTCAATGCGTATTATTCCAGGATCTGATCATTACAAGTCGAAGAAATAGTTTTCCATAACATCAGAGAAATTAAGTCAATATTCACTTCACAACTGGGTCTTGAATTCCAGTGTTTCATGATAGGCATAAAGTTCATGTTACTTCTAAGACTGACATTCAAATTAGAGCCTGAAACTATGTCACTCATATGTAATTAAACAAGCCATACAAGGGACTTGCTTGTGAATGCTGTTCTCAAAAACATCCATTACAAGGAGATCTCATTATTTTTAACACAGCATGAATGTTAATACATATCTGTGCAGATCATACACACATTAGTGAAAGATTACAAGTACATCTTACTGTACATGGAAACAAATTCAAGAAAGGCAGAAAGGCACCACACCAGTGTTTGACTTTAAAACAAAGCAGAACAGCCAGAGAATTTGGACTGTCCCTGTGTCCTCTTTAACCATACCAGTATACTGTGATCAAAAATATCCTGAGATATGCTGAAGGGCATGAAACTTCAAGTTTACAGAAAAAGCACCAGTATAGTTCATTTTCCACAGTTTCCAACTGATTGAAATCCCCAGTAGAAAAGGTCAGGCTTAATATGACACAGTTGCATTCAGAAAGCATCATATTTCAGGTAAGAGAAATTAAAATAAATGCTGTTTAACTCACCCGGCAGGAAAGCATTCCATTATACTATGCTTAAAAAATACGTACTCATGGGCCCGTGTGTTTATTGCATAGCTACTGAATGTTAAAAGCATGTAATAAATAAATGCTGTTCCTAGGTGTTGTGGTTTAAGCCTAGTCACGGAGTCGCTTTCTCACTCCCGCACTCCCTCCCCCCAGCTCCCAAAGGGATGGGGAGGAGAGTCGAAAGAATGGAACTCCCACAGGTTGGGATAAGAACAGTCTATTAACTAAGGTATAACACAAACTACTGCTGCTACCACCAGTAATAATAATGACAAGGGAAATAACAAGGAAAGAGAATACAACCGCTCACCACCCGCCGTCTGATACCCAGCCCAACCCGAGCAGTGATCTAGCCCTTCCGAGTGACTGCCCCCAGTTTACATAGTGGGCATGACGTGCTGTAGTATGGAATACCTCTTCTGCTAGTTTGGGTCAGGTGTCCTGTCTCTGCTTCCTCCCAGCTTCCCCTCCTCCCTGGCAGAGCATAAGGCTCAGAAAGTCCTTGGTCAGAGTAAACATTACTGAGCAGCAGCTAAAAACATCGGTGTTACCAGCGCTGTTCCCAGGCTGAAACTTGAAACCACAGCACTGCACCAGCTACTAAGAAGGAGAAAAATGGCTGCTACTGCTGAACCCAGGACACTAGGTCATGAAATGATGTTTGAAAAATAAGGCAGGCATTTTTGAGCTAATATGACAAAGGAAAGTCAAGCAAAACTTAACAATAGGTATTATTACTGCAGCTGTAATCTAAAGATTTCAAAATTTTTAATATCCATTTTAAGTACTTCAGCACTATTTTGTGAAATCCCTGTTAATGATCAGCTGTAAAAATTACTCAAGTCAGCACTTTGTCTATAAGGCACAAATGGGAGATGGAAGTTTAAAATAATGCTGCCTATTCTCTACACAATTGAAAAGCTGTGCCAATATTATCTTTGTTGCAGCAGCAGCTGCTTGCAAATGCCTTTAGAACTGATTTGGGTCTCTCTGTCATGTGCTAATGGAATCGGACATAGGTTTTAATAATGTGTGTTCAATGTATACAGTTCCTGGGTGATCCTACCAGAGCAAATAATTTCCTAGCAGCACATTGAGTGTGCAATTACAGCATCATCATATGTGCATGGATTTATTTTTAATTCATTTAGAGTAACTTTTTTTTTAGCATCTATCTCTTCCTTTATCTGCCTATGGGTGTTACTTGCCTGAGTTTAGCCACACAGATTTGATATGTACATCCAGTTGTTCTCTTGCAGGTAATAAAGAAATGGGGGACGGGGGGAAAAAGGCCTCAGAGAAACTGATTCCAAATAAAGGACTGATAAGTAGTTCAAGTAAATATGTATTTTTTCACATTTTTAGATATTTTAATATTTCACTTATGAACAAAATTACTAAGATTAAGGAAACACTACCATCAAACACCCCTTGAATGAAATCTGCATATTCTTTTGGGGATAAACCCAAGATTCCTGTTCTTGGGCAACAATGTCAGCATCACCTGGCCCTGGCATCAGTATTGCCAAGCAGTCTCACAGGCTGAAACTCTCACTGTTGCAAAATCTGTGACTGACAGTGCCATAAGAAGGCCATAATGTAGACATGTGGAGCCATCTTACCTATGTTACAGCAGCAGAATAAAGGAGGTAGGAACAAAAGGCTGTGGTAGGTAGGAACACTTAGGCTGTGCTAAGAAATAGCAAGCACACCGCCCTTGCAATGACTTTCTGCATAAAGCAATCTAACAGTCCTTACTTTTCATATGTATTTCCACCAATTCATTATTGTTGCTCCACTTACTCGTTGAAGGTAGGAAACAATAACATATATGAAACAACACCAAAAAATAGCTTCAGGAACTGTGGTCTTAAATGTGTAGTAACTCTCAGAGCGTAGGTATGTCTATCTATGATTCAATAGAAATTGTTTCATATTCTATCAAGCCCATGTGCTTTATTCACAGGCAGTTCTTTTTAAAACTTACATATTTAAAAATAACATTTAAAGAAAAATGTAATCTATTGTCCAAAGAAAGTTACGAGAAGTAGAAAAATTCTTGTCACTCCAGATTGGCAGAATGAGAGCAAACTGAAAACTGGGACAGGGGAATAAATCAGGTGGGCATTATTTTAAATAAATGCTGATCTGGTTAAAGAAATTACTGAAGGTAGATTAGAAGACTGAATGTCTTCTGTGTGGTCATCCCATTGCCACCAGCAGAAGTTTCATTCAGGAAGCGTTCCTAAATGGAGTCCTACTTTCGTTCAGGAAGCGTTTCTAAATGGAGTCTTACTGTCATGAGAATAACAACCAAGAATTAATGGCGTTGCTTCATACTGCTGGTCCATCAAAATGTATTATTTTGCTGTCCACCACATTGAAAACACTATGCTCCATGATATGGAAAATTATTCCCCTGAACCAAAGAGAACAGGATTTTTTTCAAATATATATTTTCAGTTGCAACAACTGCAATAAAAATCACAGTATGGTAGTTGAAGTATAAAAGTATCAGCAGTTCTCTAGAAAAGTGATGACTCCACATGACAGCCCCACAGACTACACTGCAAAACTGATGACCTTGTACAAGAGTTTAATAAAAATTCTTTTGCTTATAATCTAAAGATTGAGATTTAACACATTTTACCTGGATATAGTCTAGTACAATAGCTATAAATAGAATGCATTCCTTGGAAATGAAAGTAGGTTTGTGGGCAAGATTATGAAAAGCTCTGAGAGGGATTATGGGAAAAAAAAAAAAGGCAAAACAAACCCACATATAGACAAACAGAAATAGTCACCTACCTCAGGTAAATCAACTGAAGTTAGACATTCAGGCTGCTTCAGTGATCTTGAAAATCCTATTAGGTACCTCTAAGCATCTAAACGTCTTTGAAAATGTATCCTTCAGTGCCTAACATTATTAGAAATCACTGGACTTGAAAGGCTAAAGGGACTCAGCCTCATCTGCAATATACAGCTGTATATTTCAAGCAGAATTCATACAATTCAACAGTACAGCTGTCCAATCAAAGATCCCTTCACTGTCAACAGAGGAAGATAGACACACATCATAAAATTGCCATAAAGGATAAAGCACTCTCTGGAAATACTTTTCTCAGACTTGGTATAAATTGGCCTCTTGAAGACAGAGGGAGTTTAAATGACTAGACACATAATTCATACCTGCAGTCTAAGAACAGAAGGAAGAATTCTCTGTACTGCTGATTTAAGAAAGTCTTTTGTTGAGCTTCTGCTCTGCCCCAAGCAGTAATTAGGTTCATGTTTTAGCCTGTACAATTGTGATGACTGTCACATTCGAGGAAAAAGATGCAACATACGGATAGGTTCCAGGCACCAATTTTCCAATACATCCTCATCCCCATGAATCCCCCGAAAAATACCTACATGTTGAATCACTCACTGAATGTATCAGGTCACGCAAAGACACAAAGATACAGC
Source organism: Psittacus erithacus (assembly GCA_009867235.2). NCBI lineage: Eukaryota > Metazoa > Chordata > Aves > Psittaciformes > Psittacidae > Psittacus > Psittacus erithacus. The sequence goes on from WYDI02015339.1 coordinate 22,674, forward strand.
CATGCTGCAATCTGCCTTCTTATTTAGAGACTCTTTTTAACACAGAGACCTCTCCTTTCTGGTCTCTCCTCTATTCTACTTAAGGATTAAACACTCTGCAAAGCTGCTCAGTGAAGTCTGTGACAGGATAGCACAAGACTTGGGTCTCTTAAATTCGACACTATATTCATGAAATACAAATAAAAATGAGACCTGTTCATTTGACAACAGGAAAATTTCTGAGTTGACTGAGTGAAAGAATTACCCAGGGAACCCTCTAAAATACTGATGGAGAATAGGAACACAAAATTCGGAGGTAGGCAGGCCAGGGGCAGTACAGTAATAAAAAGAAGGAAATTAAGGGAATTTGTGAATTGTCTTTGAGAAAATGGCAGAGATAATAAGGACACATAATAGCAATAAAAAAACCTCACCATTTGGAGGTTGTTTTTTTATTCCACGGTGCTCCCTATACTGTGAAGTCAAGCAACAATTCATTCTGAGGGCACAAAATGTAGGAAGGAGAGAAAGAAAAGGCCTTCTCATTCATCCAATACTTTCCATAAAATCTTATTTATTCATGTCGTGGTTTAAGCTTAGTCATAAATTAGACACCTATGTAGCCTGCTCATTCCCCACCCCCCACCCCCCTGCCCTCCCCCTCCTCCCCACTCTCAGAGAGATGGGGAGGAGAATCGAAAGAATGTAACTCCCACGGGTTGAGATAAGAACAGTCCAGTAACTAAGGTATA
>WYDI02015339.1:23504-36458 GCA_009867235.2 Psittacus erithacus
GGCTGAAACTTGAAACCACAGCACTGCACCAGCTACTAAGAAGGAGAAAAATGGCTGCTACTGCTGAACCCAGGACAATTCACTAGCCAACAATTAACAGAGATACCTTTTGCAGCCATTTGCTCTAATTATAGTAAGTTTTGTTCAGCTTTTAATCTTGGGAATGTGACCAAGCTACAAACAGAACAGTCAGTTCCCTGAAGTACCCCACTTATCAATTATTATCATTACGATAACTATTATATTTTGCTGTAAAATTAACTTACGTGGCATGAGTAACTCTTATAATATTAAGATAAATGTGAATTTCAATGAACATTCAATTTTCTAAGGCAAAAATAAGTTTAATAAGCCTGAAATTATCTGGCATGAAGTAAAAAAGTTTGCAAACAGTATTTTTGTAGAAGCTTAAAAGAGTGCTTATTTCATTTCACTGTGGGTGAAAAAAAAATCATCTAACATTTTTTTTAGTCATATATAGCCTTGTTCAACCTCTTTTAAGCTCTGTAATGTCCATTAAATTCAAGGGATATCTGAACAGAACTATACTGTTCATCACTTACCTCTCAGATTTATTGAGTAAAACCAGAAACAATGGAAGGAAAAGAATTCTGCTGTAAGTTTCTTAGGTGTGTGGATTAGGACTTTTCATGTTCACAAAGAAACCCAGCAAAACTTTTGATCTGAGAGACTGTGAATGTTAATGATCAGAAAGAATGTCATGGAGGATTTGTTTATATTTTTAAAACTGTACATAAAAATTATTTATAAAGGAAACAAAATGCAGACAAGAAATGAAAGACATTCTTTGATAAATTAAAAATGTTTGCTTTCTGCTATAATGTAAGAAAGCTAGATGTAAGAGAAATACAATGTGTGTATGTTCAAAACCGTAACAGCATGAGGTATAGAAGTATTTAAAATGGTAACAGCTCAGAAAATAGTATAGGTATTGAAATTAAATCATCCTTATAAAAAAAACATCAAATGAAGGTAAAATGACAAATTGGTATTAGTCTAATACAGACTTAGCTGAGGTATTAATATCCTTTTTTTCCTCTCAGAAGGAAACTTGCTATTAAATCTTGACTTCAGATAATGTCTTAAGATAAGATTTAAGTATTTGTGGCGCAGTTCTTCATTGCTTTTGGTCACTAGTGAGTATTCTAGTGATGCCATACTACAGAACACACACTATGATTTATCTTTAAATCACCACTACTTTCTGAAAGGAAAGTACAGGTTCCATAGCTCTCCTCTTACACATTAGCTTTTCACCGATGTCCTTGAGAAAGTTTCCCCAGACTATTAATACGGACCCACAATCTTAGTGTCATCTGTATGTTTCCTCCATGTCTGGAGGACCATATGCCACCTTATAATTGACACACCTGAAGGAAAAGATGTCCCACTTTGAATTACTGATTTAACCCAAGATTTCATGGGAATTTTCCTGTGAAAGACATGTGAACCTGAGAATATAGGGCACAGTATTTAGGAGATTATCTCCTCATAAAAATAAGTAATAAAAATAAGGAAAATTCCAGCTGTCCAGTTCTTTTGAGAAGATTATTCTTCTTATAGTACACTGCTGGAAGGAAATTTCACATCATTTGTCTTTTCAGCATACTTCACATCAGCTATTTTTTTTCCACAGAGCCTTTATTCATGAAATTCCTGTGACCCATCTTGTTCCTACTGTCAGTCTGCTAATGGTTTGTACTGAAACCATCCTAATTAGATGGTGAGATTTGTAGGGCATGGACCTTGTCTAATTGCTTGTTTTGTAACACTGTGAGTGTATAGTACTTAAACTAGTAATAAAACTAAATCTTGTCCTTTGCTTTATTATGTTTGTTACAGAGAAACAGTCAGACATCTTGTTTTCAGCCTGCTTTTTAAATTATACAAAGCTTAAATGATCAAAGCTGTATATATTTCCATGCATGTTTGTTCTCTTAAAATTTCAGATCCCTCTGTGCAAGTTTAGCTCCATTTACATTCACACAAAATGGGAGTGAGCTCAGAGATAATAAATAGCTACCATTTCTCATGAAAGTAGGCGTGCTAAAGATACTGTTTTTCTGATTAAAAAAGATGGAGTATGTGCTCAATAATTTTGAAATATTATAAAACAACAGGTAGGTACATTATTTACAGCTCAAATCTGTGGGGAGAACATCAACCAAAGCTCACACCTTTCATTTGCCAGAATCAAATATGTGTCACACACCTATAGAAGAACAGATTCACTAGTTCTGATGCTCATACAGCTACTTAAGAAATTACAACTGGATCTAGTGAGTCGTGCCAACAATCTTCTTTGTCAGGCAACCCGCTACTGGCTCAGACTAACAGCCAACACTCAGTGAAAGGCAGAGCAAGGAACATACATGGCAGTCTTTCTCCAGAATACTGCCTTCAGCAGAGTAAGGATCTGGGACATCCTGACCCTGGCATTATGTCTGTGTGCTTAATAGCTCTGCTCCCCTTTGGATTTGTTCAATTGCTTTGGCACTTCTGTTAACATCTGGCATCCATAACTTTCCATGGCAAAGGAGTCCCACAGCTTACCTACATGCTTCATAAAGAAATGTCTTCTTTTTCTTGCCTTGTACTGCCGCCTGTTAGTCTTCCATGATACTCCCTGCAGCTTTTCTTTTTTTTTAAACAGCAGCTCTTCCCTGGTAATCCACAAATTGCAACCTGCAATTCTAATTTTGTTCATATTGTCTCCCAATTGCTTCTTCCATGGGTGTTTAGGGCAAAGTTTTAGAATTGATTTTAAAGACATGGATCTTCATTAACTTTCATGGCCTTTGGACCATTTTCAAAAGAAGTATACAGTAGATGGCACAATAAGGATATTATTAATTACTCTCCATGCCAAAACCCAACCATTACATCTTGAGATATTTTTAATATTCTATATTACATTTCTGGTTAAAATACAGAGATATTTCTGTATTTTTACAACTTGAATTAGTATCAGTATGTCAGAGATAATTCAGATCTCATATTTGAAAAGAATGGTACAAACATTCAATAAAACTGTTTTTACCCAATTAAAATAAGCTTCTGATATATACTGTCTGAAGAACAGAAGAGATCTTTCACCTTTTCATCAGGGCATAAAGTATAAAGGAAAAGAAGCAGTATGATAAGCAAAACAATGGGGATGGAGTGGCTTAGCACCATTTCCAGGCTAAGTTCCAAGTCATTTCTATAATCAAGTTCCAATGCAAGTACATGTTTGCCTCATTTCCTTTGGATCTGACAAACTTAAGAATAGGAAAGTCAAGGGCTTATTTTTTCATTTTCACTTTGATGAAAGCATTCTTGCTTTTCATGCAGTTTTCAGATCAGATCAATTGTGTTATTTTTCTAAAATGCCAAAAACAGCATAGCTAGGAGGAAACTTGTGCAGGAAAAGAATGAGCTGTTGCTTCTGTACTTATTGTATAATGTCACTTGCTTTTTTCATGTGTTCTATTTGTTCTAGTAGATCCCACACTCTGTAAAGCTTTATTTCACAAAGGAAAAACTGCAGTAATTATGGAAAAATGTCAGGATACACAGCACAACTATTCTTTGCACCACAACTCAAGGAGTATAACATTATCCTGTCACATACCTCTTAAATATATGTATTCTGCAGTTTGTCTTCCATCAAAACACACTTCTTAATGCAATGCAAAAAAGACATTTATAAGATACCATCAGCAGCTGCAAGTCACTTAGTTTGGAAATAAATCTATGGTATTCCATCAGAATCACACAAATAAAAAAGCATCTTTTGAATGCCAAAGCCAAACATACAATATTCTATAGGCAGTATGCTTGCTATGCCCTTTACTGGCAGATTGATTTTCATGTTCTAGCGAAACTAGCAGTTAGTTAATAACATTACACTGCTGGCCAAATATGCTGGCCGAATAGCAATGGTGACCCAATTTGAAAACACAGTCAATTAGTAGGTCAGGCAGCCAGGATCCAGATATTCTAAGCAAGAGCAGGCCTCTTGGTTTGTAAAACTTTCTGTTCACCTTTTCCTTATCATAAGTGACCCACTATAAAAACGTCAAAATTTTGTGCAGAAACAAAACAGCAAATGAACTATGACTTATCCACATAAGCAAACAGCTTAAGAAAACTTGTTGAGAAATTGTTAGAATAGGAAAGAAAATAAACAGGCTACAGGGGGATTCCTGTTTTCCCCATAAATATTGGCACTGTACTGATTGTTGGTTTTGGGGAAATGTTTTTGGGTAGCTGTACTAATCAGACATATAACAATCACATATATTTTGAAGGCTAAGAACCACCAAAACTAGTAAACATTATGGCTGTATTATTCAGCCATATTTAGCTTTCCATATAAACACAGATTATTTTGAATTTTGTCTTGATCCCACTTCAATTACATATATTTATAATATGCAACGAATTCCATATGGACTTGAATTTATGCAGCCTGACAGCAGGCAAGATAGAGATTTCTCAACATATGACATGCACAGCTTTTTTCAATGAAGCTGAGAGCTCAGTTCTGAAGGCGCAGTATGAGGATGAGGGCAATGAAACCTAGTATTCTCTACACATAAAACGCATGTCTCTGGAGATGTGGAGATTAAAGACACGGACTCCCACAGAGTTTCATGCCAAAAACTTCTTTATTGTCAGAAATCACTTTACTATCCACCTCCTTCCAGTTGGTTCCATGGTTTATATAGACTACACCTGTTGCTCTCGCACTGCTAACAGGATTGGCTGGATTTGAACATTGCCACCCTCTGACTGGCCATTATGTGTTACCCTCTGAGTGGCCACTCCCCTTTATGTTCAGGCCCAGCCCAGGATGCTCTGGCCGATTCCAGGATGTTTAGCCTAGCCCAAAACCCTTTGCACCAACATGGAGACAAACTTCCCATCACTTCCAAACAAACAACAAGGCCACCTTGGAGTTCCAAAAGGGCCAAGATCTTTCCTGAAGACTACTGAACTGTTTTATGCAAGATAGATCTCTCTGTGATACACCAGTGTGGTCTTTATTGTCATAAAAGCAGCTTTTCAATATCACTACTACTATCTTCATTAAAAAAACCCTTGGCTATGCCTTTTTGCAACACTTATTTTGTCCAGAAGTGCCTCTCCTTACACCTTTAAATCTTCCATCACTGATGTTTCTTCCAGCATTATCTAATCTCATCTTTGTGTTTTATCTTGAACCTAGCTAGGCTTAATGCTATATGTGAAGAAGAATAGTTCTCAACTTATATTCTATCCTAATTTTCCAACTCCCACGACTGACTATTTTATCGTGGTCTTTGTATGCAGCAGCCTTTGTAAGAGATGGACTTATTTTCCTTCATATTGCCTTGCTAACCTAATTGTTCCACATAAATACAGAATTATAATAACAACATACATTACTGCTCATTAAGTCCCTTTTAAAATTGTGTTAGTGATTTTTGTTGAATAAGAAGCAAAGTTAGGATGACATTACAAAGTCTAGGAACAACACTACCAAAACTGCACAAATGTATTAAAGATTGGTATGTGTGTGACACTGGTCTCTGAACTGCAGTGTAGGCACATATGAAATCTGCTTGCTTACACTACAGGAACTACTTATTAGCATCTGTATATAACACATTACCACCACAGGGAAAGCTAGTTTAAAATCATAAATGTCAAGACATAATTAACTTAAAGGTCAGGTTTAATTACAGTAGTTGAAACCGAAATATAATAATTACCATTACTATGTCAGAAAAATTCTTTAAATTATTTGAAATGTTTCGTTGGTGCCCATACTTTTCCATAATTGACATCTTTTGTTCCATGATGGAAATGTTCCAACAGGCATATTTTTTTGCTACCTTTGAAGCAAAGAGAGAACAAAACAGAAAACCAATGAATGAAATGCCACCGCAAAGCTCAGCAAAACCTCCTCTCTGCATTATGATATCATTAATTACTTTCTTGTAATTAGCACTTCAGATAATCATTTAGATAATGGAATTATTTGAAGAGTCTGGTGCATTGATGAAACAGATTTAACTGTGTGGCTTTCAGGTTTAATGACAACACAAATCAATAAGTGAAACATATTGGCGAGAAAATAACTCAATAACTGAAAAATTTGCTCCAACTGTAGCCTTTTCCAATGATTCCACTGGGAACAGTTATTGACTTGCATAAGTATTTTTGTTCTCTCTTTCGCCCAAGGTACAGAAAGTTTGAATGCTATGATTTCATTTTCTGCTGTTACCTAGTGTTTACTCTCCCCTCCCCACCACAGCCAGGATTTCCAGCATATTTTTTCCTATACTTTCAGCAGATTGATAGACATAATTTTTTTCCCTGAAGGAGCCATTTCCAGCTAGACAGAATGCAGCAGAGAAGAAGTTAAGCTATATGAAGTTGAATTCTCCACAACAGCACAGATTTTAGCTACTGTGTATCTCCCATGCAAAAATTCTTAAGTCTGAAAGTGAATATAGCAAATTACTCTGGCGGAAAATATCACTAGCTGATGAAGAGAGTGTATCAAATGTGCTGACAAAAGAGACTTACTCATTTATTAAGGTTCATTCATTCTGCACCTGTGGTGTTGGGTTGTAACAGCAGCCCTGGTACTGCAAAGGGTGACAGTGCCCTCGGAAGAGTACAAATTGCCTAAAATCAGCAAAGTATTATACCAAGACTAAGAAACAGAAATGTTTCTACAGGGCAGCTCCCTGTCCCTTTCACAAGCCCCAGTACTTGGAACTGCACATACAGCAATAGAAGAGAGCTCAAAAGTGTATGAGCATCAGCTGAATGACACAGTGAAGGACGGTCTCAGATATGCAGCACAAGTACAGCAGAAAAGTGACTGGCAGTTCAGAAACCATTCACAATACACCAAAAAAACCCCAGCCCTTTACTGTGCTACAGCAAATGGCACACAAGGTAAGGGAGTTTGTGTCGCCTTGCATCTCAATAAATGTGAAAGAATGGTATTTAATTAGAGAGCTTTCTGCCTCCCCGGTACTAATGACATTGAAATCAGTGTGGACATAAAGCATTAAAGCTGGCATCACCCAAAAAAAATCTCTTATTTAAGATTTACAGCTGACTGTTAGAGAAAAGTGAAAAATTATTAAAGGCTTCCATCTGGTAGAATGTATCATTAGTATTCAAACTGATAGCAGCAGTGATTTAAATTTAACAATCCGAGTGGAGATATGCATCAAAAAAGAATTCTTCTAAAATACGTCTAATAGCAATAACTGACTTTTTTATTATAGTCTGCCAGTGAAAAATGCCAGATACCAAAGAATAAGACATCAAATGTTAATTTCAGTGTGTTCTTTCAGTTGAAACTCACATTAAAATAATATACTCAGTGCAAATCAAGAAGCACAGACTGTACCTGTTTGTATCTTTCTTAAGAAAGATTTGAAACACTGGGATGCAGAAAAAGCCAGGAAATTTCCCTTAGCCGAAGAGAGGTTGTATGGACTGTAGTGTCCAGGCACCAGCAGTGGGGTGCCCCGTGCCAGCCACAGCTGGTTACACCAGGCTCCAAGGGACTCACTGAGCCCATCAACCATGGTGCAGCACCCCTAGGAGAACGTATATAAGAAAGGACAGAACACTCTCCAGGAGAGAGGAGCAAGTTAAAAAAAAGTAAGAGTGAGAAACACACTGTGAACACAAAGGTCAGTGAAGGGGCGGGGGGGGAGGAGGTGGATCAGAGATTCTCCTGCAGCCCATGGAAGAGACCACACTAAAGCAGGTACTTCCCTGTAGCTAGGGGAAAGAAGCAGCCAGGGAGACCCTACCCAAGAGCCTCTGGATGTTCACGGAATCATCATAGGATAATAGAATGGTTTGTGTTGGAAGGGACCTTAAAGATCATCTCATTCCAACCCCTCTGCCATGGGCAGGGACACCCTCAACTAGACCAGGTCACTCAAGGTTCCATCCAACCTGGCCTTGAACACTGCCAGGGATGGGGCAGCCACAGCTTCTCTGGGCAACTTGTGTCAGTGCCTCACCACCCCACAGTGAAGAACTTCTTCCTTATATCTAATCTACATCCACTCTCTTTCAGTTTATTCTCTGAAGGAGCTGCAGTCTTTGGAGAGCTCATGCTGGAACAGGTTCCCCTGACAGGAGCAGGAGCACATGGGAAGGACCCACAACAGAGCAAGGAACAGTGTGAGGAGGAAGTAATGGCAGAGAAGAGCTGTGAACTGACTGCAACCCCCATTCTCTATCTCCCTGCACAGCTCAGTGGGTGGGAGAGGCAGAGTAGTCAGGAGTGAAGAAGTGAAGTTGAGCCTGGGAAAAAGAGGTGGAGGTTTAGGGGGAAGGTGATTTAGTTTCTTGTCTTTCTTTCTCACTACCCAGTTCTATTTTAAGCAGTAATAAATTATATGAATTTTTCCCAAGTCAAGTCTTTTGCCTCTGCTGATAATTGACAAGTGATCTCCCTGTCCTTATCTCAACCCATGAGCTTTTTCATCCTATTTTCTCTACACTTTCTGTTGACAGGAAAGAGTAAGAGAGTGGCTGCATGGGTACTTGACAGTTTACCAAGGTCAACCCTCCACAAAGGCGTTACCTAATCATGTGCTTTTATGAGGAACACATCCTCTGAAGCAGTACTTGTGTGTCCTATGTGAGAATCATGCTGAGGAAGCTGCATGTACATAGAAAGGCAATTCATAACCTAGAGCACTGTTTTGATTAATACTTTTACTATACCAAGCTGTATTCTGTCCTTGTTTTAATTAACTGTATGAAGCTACTACTCTACTTTAAAGTTATGCAGCTGAGGTTTCATGTGTTGTGTAACATCCACCTCATTCTCATATTGTAGAACCTGTTTATGCAACATTCTTTCACATTTCAGCTCTCACTTGATAACATGGGATTGAAGAACAGCTCCCATGAAGCCAAGGTGACAACACAATGCACCTGCAGAACAGTCTCTCTGTTAATTTTTACTAGTGATACCAAAGAACACTCCAAATTCAGAGTCATTGCTTTGTCATCTGTCAAGTAAACAAGTGAAGAAACAGTAAAGGACAATTTGTTCAGGAAGAAAATAAACATGAAAAATAAGGCAAAGCATCACAAATAGAAGAGGCTAAAGGAAAAAAAAGTTGCGTTCATTATAAAACAAGCACAAATTAACTACCCAGTGCACAATTTGCATCATGGGTGTTGCACAAACAAAAATAACCACAAATTAGTTACCCTCTCAATGGTTTTTCTTAATTGCAGATTAATGGGCAGTTCAGCTTCATAGGTTGGTAATTTGCCAGTATGATCTGTTTTTTAAAAGTTGAACAAGAAAACAGCATTAGAATGTGCCAAATATGCTGTTGGTAAGAAGCCCAGTTAGGCTAAATTGGACCAGGTGCTTTAAAAGTTCCACAGCCTTCTTGCAGGAAGGTAGGCACTAGTTCTGCATTGGCAGTGTTATGACAAGTGATAGATCTCAAGACATTTACTCTTTTGTCACTCCTAGCTCAGCAGGGGTGAGGACAGCCTGAGTCTGATGGAAGAAATCTTTCACAGTTGTCACGTGGCTGTACAAAGCATTCTGGGAACATCTAAAAGAGGCTAGGGGTAGGGTGCATGTGTGATGGTAGCGGAGGTCCCTCAGCTTCTGCTCATCCTCCCACAGATACCTGTGAATGCTCAGCACTGGAAAAATAAAAAAAAAAAAAAATTAAAAAAAGAAGAACATATATGACTTTTTTATTCTTTTTCCCAAGCCTTTTTTTTCCCCCAGCAATGAATATGGATTCACACTAACTACCCTGAAAACATAACACAGGTTCATCAAAAAAACAGGTTTTGATTTCATTTTAAAACTCTGAAAATGTGTGCTGAAAATTAAAAGGAGCTCCTTCCTAACTCTTTCAAAATAAATCATTGTCTTTTTCCATTTATATGAAACAGCCATCTCAGCGCATCTTGATTTTATTTTTTTAATTTCAGTTTTAAAAAGCCATTTTGATTTCTTCTAATTGATGCATTCTCAACTCATCAGAAGAAAAGGTTTTATTTTTATTGCAAATGAGAATGATTTGTTGTATTCTTCAGAAAAGCCCAATAAACAGAAAAAAGTCTTTTTTTGCTTGGCTGTATGTCAAATTCAGAGAAAAAAAATGTTAGTAATTCAGATTCTTCACCTGAATTTATTCTAGAATAAAATACTAGTGCTGAAGGTGGTCATACTATTTCATGTAAAAGTCTCAGCTTACAAATCACAAAGTTTCCATACAGTCTTTGAACTCAAAAGCTCATTATCTTATACAAGCTAGACACTGAAAGCTGAGGCATTGTTAGGGAGTTAATGGCTGATGTTACACTGGGAAAAGCAAGTGTTTAAAGAACACATATGGGGACTGCCAAGAGCACATATGGGGAATGCAGCCATTCTAGCCAATAATGTTAAATTTTTTAAGCTACTGAAAATGTTTCTTGTAGTGGCAGATCTCAGCTTTGCACAATTCAGAGCTTCTTAGCCAGACCCTGCACCATGGTGCCAGAAGGCCCAGCTTTACAGCCAGAGAAGACGTATCCTAATTGGCTGTGTTGGAGCTAGTTATGGTTTAAAGACATTGAGCTATATTTTAATTAGTCAGTTAATTTGTTAAAAATTAAAAAAGTAGTCATTAGAAATGTTCTCTTATTCCCCATAAACTTCAAGAAATCATAATAATTTCATTAGCTCAAACTCAAATCTACATGAATGAGACTATGCTGCTCCAACTAAACTTTACCTTGTAGAAACTATACTAATTCAGTACTCTACACGTCTCATTCCATGCGTGACCATGTATGTCTGTCTTTATAAAAATTCATTAAAAGAGAAAACAAAATCCATGATGGTGGAAGTATAGAGCTCATAACAAGTAAACCTATGGAATTCAACCATGCTGCCATCACTTTTTCACTAATATCTATCAGCCTTTCATAAAATTTTATTGCATATTTGTACCTTTTCTTAAATTCTCTAAGCTGTTTAAATCAATGAGAATCTCATTTTTTCTCAAAAAAAAAAAAAATAAAAAAAGTATTGCTCATGACTAACCAGCACAACTGGAGGGGAAAAAATCATCCTTCAACAGCTCAGGAATTACAAGAGAAATAAATAGAATCAAGCATGCATTATGTTAAAATAAAATCATGCCATGGGCTTGATTACTTAATATGTAGCATCAATGACACCAAAGCAGAGAATTTTTCTTTTGTAAGATCAGAAATGCTCACTTTTTTTAATACCAAAAAAGCAGAAGTCATGTAAAGAAAGGCATTTCATAGAGCTGGGGCAGGTGAAGGTACCCATAGTTTTCTAGTCCCACCAAGTTAATAACAACAGGATACCCAGTATGACTGCATGCTTTTGCTGCATGCATATACAAATTAGATAAATCCTCTACTGGACAAACTAGGACTGGTCACAATATGCTCACCCTTTATAATCAGTGACACTTGATGCAGTAATATCAGCATAAGCAATATATGTGCTATCCAAAATTCATTGAATATGATAAAACTGTAATTATTAAAATACCCAGTCTCAGGAATCTTATATTTCTGCGCTGGAAAAGTTTGAAACAGATTAAAGACTGTAAACAAACCAATCAAAAAACAATCCAGGAGCAAAAAACAACCTTCTTTTGTCTATTGGTTGCAGCTCAAATTTCAAGATAATGTAGATAGGAACACAGAGCCAGATTCACCAGAGCTTTATTGACTCATTAATGTAGCTCTGAATAAATGAGATTTTGTGTGTAGATTCAGTTTGAATGATAATTGCTAGGATCAACAGTGTGATACATATTTAAACCTGGGACTACTGCCACTGAATAAAAGAAGGAATCATCACTAGTTAATCTTTGTAGTACAGTGTGCTCCTGGTTGGACCACAAAGTATTACCAATAATTTCTGCAGTGACTGGAAAAAAACTCCATCATTTACAATCATTAGAAGATTTTACTACTTTGCTGAGCCAGAGATACTGTAAAAATTTTGGAATATACTCTCAGTATATTATAGCTAAAAATGACAGCAACTAATGCAGAAGGACAGACTGCATGAGTGCTATAAAACAGCCTCAAGTTTTACACTGCAAAGTCAGTATTTTCAGAATAATGTGTGTTTCATAAAATATTTCCATTAATTTTACTGTCAGTCCCCAGAATAAGAGAGTCTCTCTGAGGGTTCTGATAGAGAAATTTGTTTCTCTGGTCTGGAAACAATAGACACAATCTAAAAGAATATTTTTTAAGAATTTTTATGAAACATATTAACTAGATTGCAAAAAATCATTGGCTATAATGTCATTTAATTGTAGATGGAACTCTGTTGGAGACAGCTCCAATTTGGAGTAGCCGCACCTCAAGATAACAAAAGCAAGCTGATTAAATAAGGATTTTCTGGAAAACAGTTTTTACTGCAGCTTTAAAACTAACAAAAATTGCAAAAAAAATGGCAGAGCAGTCGCACACCAGTTGTGAATGTTGCAAACTATTGGGTCCAGGCTTGATGTTCTGATATGGGGCAGAGGTATCCTTTGCAGAGAAGCCATTAGCTCCGAGTGCCCTGCCTGGGTGAGGAACTCTCCCCTGAATCAGGCTGGAGATGTGACAGCTCTTTTTTGCCCCTCTCTGTATGAGGTGGTTCACTTTCTCTTGTTGGCATGAATCCACTCTGTACAAAGAATTTACTGCTCACGAACTCTGGCTTCCCAGATCCCATGTGACTTTCTGTCCACTAAGCTATAGAAGAAGTCTTTCTCCACAGCAAATGAACTGATATTAAAAAATATAAAGATTTTGGTTTAGATTCAATTCACAATGAGAAATCATTTATTACCTACACCCAAGAAAATTGATATAAATCAATTATAAACTGTAAAATGCTTATCAAATATTAAT